>JAZAVJ010000554.1:0-12227 GCA_037954315.1 Neonectria punicea | reverse complement strand
CTTTGTTGCGGGCTCTCCTCTCCCCCTCCCCTCTTCTCCTCTCGTCTCCTTTGCCCTCGCATCCTCTCCTCTCGTTTGCCTTTTTCCCCAGGCCGAAGCGAGGCGAATTGCGCGGTCCCGCCCTCCGAATATTTTCGGGGCCCCCTGTGAAAACTCCCTGCTCCGTTTCGCCTGTTGAGTGCCGGCCGCTGCGCGCCTCAACCTTTCCCCTGTTCCGCTGTGTAGGTAGGTACATCGGACCGGGATGTGGTTTTTTTTCCCTCGGTGTAAAGGGTCGAGACGGGTTATGTGCTCCGACGTACTTCGTAGATGCAAGCCTCTTTCGGCGAATGCCTCCCAGCTCCGGCCGATCTCCAAAATTCCCGGCAAAAGAAGGTTTTTCCCAGCGGGCGTGGCGAAGAGCGCGTCGAGGTCAGCGCCAGAGAAAAAAAAAGTCTGCTCGTCAAGCTGCCATACTGAAGATGACGCGGCTGGCGAGCGCCATCTTACTATCGAGACCTGGTGTCGCGGCGTCGCGCGCCACGCCCATGAATTTCAAAAATCTTTCCCAACGCCGCCGCGCCTGGCTAGTCTTGCTTAGGGGCGAACTTAGGTGGGTTGCGCCTTGCGGCGATCATCGCGCTCTAAGCTTACCCTGCAGTTATTTCTTGATATTCGCTTTTTTATTGATTCTCGTTTGCTTGTATAAACGAAGAGCGTTGAAGCTTGCCATGTGCTTCGCTTCTCTGTAGATACCTGTAGCATCGTGTTCTCATTTTCATCGTGGGTAAGTAACAAAATGTGGGAGGCGGATGGTTCGGAAACGGGACATGTGAATTCTGCCTCCATAACTTCGTGCTTATTTTCAGTCTACACAACGTTCTGTTCTGGATTTGAATTTGAATTATGGGCTAGAATCAATCAAAGACAGCCGGCCAGAGGCCAAAGTGCCGTCCATACACCTGGATAGGGGGCAACCACCCCCCGACGTCCAACCTCATGTCAACATCTTCACCAGATCAAGCCCAATCGAAGTGTAAGACATATGACCCCCTAGAGGACGCCATCATGCTAGACACCAAAGAACGCTCGTCGTCCACAGCTCGACCCCCACGGCCATACTCATCGCAACCCCATCAGTACGGGGAACAACGCAGAAGATCCAAAGCCGCGCTTTGAAACTTGCGGCCTAGTAAGGTCCCTGGCACCAAACCCACGCGAACCGAGGGCCCAAGGTTCGACGAACTCATCGCCAGCTTCCATCTTCCCTCTCGAATGGATGCCATGATCTGGTGTATGGGACAGGGAGTCTGATTGCTGATTGGAGTTGTACAATGCGACTGCAGGGGACACAGCAACACATTGAATATTGGCTCATCGTGGAATGGCCGATGCTACTCAATAATTTACGCATGACGGCTCTGGTAACAAACTAAGTCTGTATATGGGCTAAGATGCCTTGTTCAACGAGGAGGGTTGACCATGTTCGTGATCTTAGGGTCATCACCGAAGGTCCGAGGCCGGCCCAGGATCAACCCAATTTGTGATAGTGGTTGCTTTGACCGCAGGGCAAAGGACGTGCTTGTTAAGGTGAATTGTGACAATAGACATGATCTAGAATCACCTGCATGAATGTTGAGGCATGTATGTACAGCTCATGAAGGGACCGAGTTAGCAGGCTGGGTACAACTGAACAGAAACACCAAGATAGACGCAAGGGTGCCATTGTAAACGCGAACCAGGGAGCATCTATCCTTCCTTAGGTTCAAGCAGTGTTCAAACATGTTAGACTAGACCAGAGAGTAAAACACCTCTCATCGACCAAGCGACAGCAGGCACCGGTTTCATATAAAAGAAATGCATCGACAGGAGCGACAAGGAGATGATCAAAAGGTATGCACTACAAGCAATCCGGAGAAAGCGACACACATATTGAATCATGCTTGATCAGGTTCGGTTATTGTATTGGTTACAATAGTTCTATCAACTTCACCGACGTCATGGTTGAGCGCAACCCCCAGTCTCGGTCCAAGCAATCCCATGATTGTCATTAACCCAGCGTCGGGGTCTCCAATGCAGCAATGTTGCTCAGCTCGCAAGATATCTCAACTTCTTCATCAATCACCTTCCAGTCCAATGCCAATCTAAAGCCATTACTTAGAGCAACAAAAAGAGAAAAATCAAAATATGCCGTTAAAAAGATGCATCCAAAGTGGACGCAAAGCAACCCGTAATCCAGACCCACGTGGAGCGAGTCAATGTCTAATCGATCCACACTTGTCCTCTAACAAACAAACGCCGTTGGTGTCATGTGCTTTTCGGGAACCTCCAGTCCTTGGTATCAAGAGTGGGCCAAAGCCCCCGAGATCGACGTCAGTTTTACCAGCGACGATTCCCCATCGGCATGTTGTTGGCGTTGGCTGCAAGGCCAGTCAGCTCGAGAGGGTGTCTCAACTGCTTCAGCGTCGGCGGAACCCACCTCGACCACCACCGCCGCCACGACCCCGACCCCAACCACCGTAGCCACGGCCACCGCCGCCACCACCGTAGCGAACCATCTCGGCGAGGCGGGGGTCGATCTGTTGCTTAGCCTCTTGGAGGACATTGACAAGATCGCGGGCCTGCTTCTGGTCTGGAGGGCTGTTAGTAAGAGTTTCGTGATGAAACACACATCTTCGAAGGAAGTACTCACTATCAGTGGTGAAGAAGGTAATGGCAGTTCCGTTGGCACCAGCACGGCCGGTACGACCAATACGATGGATGTAATCCTCCGAGTTGTTGGGGTAGTCGTAGTTCAACACATGGGTGATGTTGCGAACATCTTTGGCACGAATGGTTAGCAGGCGAAAACGGGTGTGTGTATAGCAACGTTCCAGCGCGGGAAGTGAAGGCGGATAGCTAAGCATATTGGCAGGCCGTCTATGCTTCACTCCTTTGCGGACTTGGGGCAATCCTCGTGCGTTCAATGCCATCCTGGGGATATGCAGTCACTGGGTCCTCGGGACAAGGGAGCCTTGGGAGCAGCTTGATCAGGTCAAGAAATGCGTCCTCCACGCTCGTACCACGGAAGCGACAACGGTACAAGAGTGGAAATACGAGCATAGCAAAGAAATGGCTACACAACGGATCAAGACTCCATGGATAGAGAACCAAGTGGACACGAGTATGTCAGGCAGATATGCACAGTCAAGAGAGCCCCTAAACACGAGAGTAAAGTACAGCAAGTGTTCTGCTGGAAGTTGCCATGGGGCAGGGGGAGGGGAGGAATGATACTCACCAATACCACGCGAAGCCACGTCGGTGGCGACCATGATGGGGCTCTTTCCGGCCTTGAACTGGTCAAGGACCCAATCACGCTCGTTCTGTTGCTTGTCTCCATGAATGGCTGGGAAGTTGTCAGAAATGGAAAGCAACGAAGGGAAGTGTGGGTGAACTCACAGAGTGCGGGCCATCCGTCCTGGCGAAGGAAGCGGGTGATCTCATCGGCCACACGCTTGGTGCCGACGAAGATAAGAATCTTGTTATCCTTGTCCTCCATGGTCTTCTCGAGATGCTTGATCATGAGGTCACGCTTCTCCATCTCGGTGACAACCTCGACGATCTGAGTGATCCGGTGGTTGGCAGCCAGGTCCAAGGAACCAATATTGACTTGGATGAAGTCCTGGAGGAAATCGGAGGCCAGGGCGCGGACCTCCTTGGGCCATGTGGCGGACCACATCAGAGTCTGTCGGTCAGGGCGAATCTGGCCAATGATCTTGCGGATTTGGGGCTCGAAACCCATGTCAAGCATGCGATCAGCCTCGTCGAGAACGAGGTAAGTAACGCGACGAAGGTTGGTCTTGCCAGCCTCCAGCATGTCAATGAGACGACCGGGGGTGGCAATGCAGACCTCAACTCCCCTAGAGAGATCGCGGATCTGAGGTCCCTTGGGAACACCGCCGTAGACGCAGGTGTTACGGATGCGAGAAGATCGACCGAACTTGGTAATCTCCTGCTGAATCTGGACAGCCAACTCACGAGTGGGGGCAAGAACCAGGACGATAGGACCGTCGCCGGGGGCAAGGAGGGGCTGGGCGTTGATGTGGACGATGGCGGGAAGGCAGTAAGTGAGGGTCTTTCCGGAGCCAGTCTCGGCAATACCGACGACATCGCGACCTGAGAGAGCCATGGGCCAACCCTGAGACTGAATGGCAGTGGGAGCAGGGAAACCCTGGGCCTTGACTTCATCCATGACATATCGGGGGAAACCAGCCTCATCGAAGGTCTCGACAGGCTTGGGAACACCGGTGCCGGTGATGGCCATGGCGTGTTTTTGGCGGAAAGCCTCAACCTCGGCATCCGATCGGCTGGAGACGTCTTCGTGCTCCTTGTAGAAGTCCTTTTCGAACTTGGGCATGGTGTTGATGTCTGGGAAGGTCATTAGCAAATGAATGGACGCGTTGATGGTGATTTGGAACAAGACATACCCCACTCCTGGTGTTTGAGGCCAGCGCCGAGGGCGCTCATGCGGTCACCACCGCCAGCACCGCCGAAACCACCACCACCTCCTCCGTAGCCACCACCGCCGCCGCCGTAACCACCACCTCCACCACCGTAGCCGCCGCCATTGCTTCGGCTGTCTGAAGTCAGTGAAAAGTCTGATGAAAAGCGTGATGAGGACGCGTTGGGCGGTGGGCTGACGCGCTGTGTAGCCTCGGTAAGGCAGCAGCACTCCAGCCCCGAACCCGCCAAATCGCGTCAGAAACACCACAAGAAAAAGAATCAACTTACCCGCCGTAGCCACCACCACCGCCGCTGCCGTATCCATTGCGATCACCACCACGGTCACCGCCGCCGCCGCGATCGCGACCGCCGTAACCACCGCCGCCTCCAAAGCCGCCGCGACCACCGCCGCCGTAGCCACCGCCGCCGCCTTCGTAGCCGCCTGACATGATTTCAGGAGATGGGAACGAGATGGACGTGTGCAACAGAGAACCCGTTTTCTGGGATGGAATGGGGAAATGGGACAAAGAGAGTCTTGGAAGAACCCGAACTGATATCTCACGTGAATGAGAATTCCCTCTGGATGATGAAAAGGAGTGCGTGCCCGAGGGTTGGTGATGATGTCCGGGGGAGAAAGGGCAGATTGTTGGGTGAAAGGTTTGAGTTGCAGGATCCCCAAATACCTTTGCGACTGCCCGTGTTATTTTTTTTTTCGCCGCTAGAAAAAAAAAGGTCGACGCACTGGCCTCGGGCGCCCTGCGGCAGGCCCGTGAGTGGGCCCGCCTGAGACTGGGAGGCCCACTCTGTCGACTCCGCCACTCAGGGATGGCCGAAAGAACTGATGACATAATCAACCGCGATTGGCCTACCCTGGAGATCAGGGTTTTCCTCTAGTCTCGGCGTGGCCAAGAAAAAGGGACTCTTCCTGGCCATGATGTCAAGGGCGATGCAGGAAAATTTGTCAGGAGCGCGAGTAGTTGGGCGTCAAGAGGGTTTCATTGGTGCGGTGCCCCTGCTGGTTTTGCGGTGTGGTTAATACTTGGCACTCTTTTCTTGTGAAATCTCGGTTTGCAAAGATCTTCTCACAAGGGTTCTAAATTTTGATTAACTTCCATTGAACAGCAGCCAAATTCAGTCTAGTTCTCCTAAAAGTGACCTAGCAGTTGGATGGCCAGAATATGCCACATCCAGATACTGTGAAGTCCAGAAAGCCTTATCTACCTTGCCTTCGTTGAGTACCTACTTTGTTATACTTGATACGTGGACCTGCTCTCCACTTGTCATCCCTGAGCCAAACAAGCACGAGTCCTCCTGGTATCCCGTCTACTGGAAACAAAACGACGAAGATGACATGTGCTTTGCCTAAACGAGGACGCTCTGCACTATTTCCTCATCCGTCCCGTCTTCTTCCCAGCATCTTCCGGCTCCCATCCGCGAGGCAGAGGATGGGAGCTGGAAATCGCCCTTCATATATTTGTCCAGGTGAGTCCTGCCATACTAATATCTCAAGCCCATCACATATATCATCGAAGCACGGCGAAGAACAACGTGACAGATTCCATTCATGGACCACTGCACTACGCCCTTTCCACCCTCCCATCCAGTGCCTTCTCCAAAGCCGCCTCAAACGCTCGAGCAAACTTCCAGCAGTCCATAAAGCTATTGTACAGCGGCGCGGGTGCCACGCGGATGACATCCGGCCGACGCTCGTCCACCAGCACTCCACGCCGCTCCAGCTCTGCCATGACACCCTCCAGCAGCCCGTCCGCAAGGAGAATGCTGAGTTGAGCGCCCCGCGCCTCCGGTTCTCCCGGGGTCAGCACCCGCCAGTAGCCGCCCAGCTCCTCAGGCATGCGGTGTAGCTCCGCGAGGAGGTACGCCGTCAGTTCGAGCGACTTGGCGCGCAGAGGCCCCATGCCGCCGGCCAGAGCGAAGACCTCTAGTGAGGCGCATAGGCTGGTGATGTCTAGCACGGACGGGTTGCTCAGCTGGAAGCCCGCGGCGCCGGGGACGGGGCAGAAGCCGGGGCGCATGGCGAAGCGGCCGGCCTTGTCGTTGCCCCACCAGCCGGCGAAGCGGGTCGTGTGCTCGCCCTCGGCGCCGACACGCGAGTTCTGCTCGTGTACGAAGAGGCCACCGATACAGCCCGGGCCGCCGTTAAGGTACTTGTAGCTACACCAGGCGGCGGCGTCGACGTCCCAGTCGTGCAGGGCGAGGGGTACGTTGCCAACGGCGTGGGCGAGGTCCCAGATGACGAAGATTCCTCGGGCACGCGCAAAGGCTGTCAGCGTCGGGATGTCGAGGAACTGGCCCGTGTAGTACTGTATACCCGGAAGGAGGAGGACCGCGGCGGTGGAAGCGTGCTCGGTGATTACGGACTTGACGTAGTCCGTGGAGAGGGTGTCTTCGGGGCCGGGGGGATCAAAGGTGACCATCGAGTCCTTGGGGTCGAGACCATGATGGCGAACCTGCGTTTCAACAGCATACTGTCCAAGGTGTCAGTAACACGGAGCCGATAACGCAAACGCATGTGTGTGACGTACATGGTCGCTCGGAAAAGCCTTGCTCTCCAGGATGATCTTATGCCGGCCGTTGGTATCCGGCTTATAGAAGGCTGCCATCAGCAGGTGCAAGTTTGCCGTCAGCGTCTGCATGACAGCGACTTCTTCGACCCGGGCGCCCACAATGGGGGCCACCATCTCGGCGGCACGGGCATCGACATCGAGCCAGGTCGGCAGCGGCGAGTCATCGAGGGGTTTGAAGTGGCCCTGGACGCCCTGGGTGCGCCAGGTAGCCAGGTACTGCTGGATGCGAGTTGCCGTGCGCCGAGGCTGGAGGCCCAGCGAGTTGCCGACCAGGTAGATGCCCTCGTCCTCGGCATCTTGAGGGCAGCGTTAGCGGGGGATCGGGATGACGAGGGGCTCGAGCCCAAGCCACTTGCCTGTAGTGGTTGCGGTGGTGTCGAGGGTGTTGTCGGGAGGGAGAGAGGTGCGGGATATGTCGGCCTTGGAGGGGATGGTGAACTCGCTGCGGAGGTGCTTCAGCGCGTCACCGGCGTCCAGCTGAGCAGCGAGATCCCGGCCAAAGGGCTCCGAGCCGTCCACCGAGACGGGGAAACTCATGGCGAGGAGTCTAAGTTAGGACGGAGCTGGAGTTGCAGACCAGGGAGTGATGAACCGCTAGGTGGTGAGGTGTAAGACATCGGCACATGACTCTCTCACCTGCAGATCAAGGGCAAAGCAGCAGCCACAAGAACCCAGACTCGAAACCATACTAACACTGTGGTATTGACCAGGCATTTGTTAGTCTTTTGCCAGAGGTTCCCCGCCACTGGGAACGCGGGGCTTCTGTGCACCAACTCTGGCGAGAAATCGAATTGGGGATTTTGGTTCGGGAATTGGCTCGTGTCGGCCCCGCACTCAAAGATGCCGGTTTCCGAGCAATCTCCATTCTGGTCTCCATCCCTCCATCACATTGAACGAGACGGGATGTCTGCAAGGATGTAGAGAACTATCATACACACCTGTAGATATTTGGCTACGTACAGTACTTCATGGGTGCTTCGAAAACGAAATGTGATACTACTCCACCGGTGGTGGTCAAACATCAATGTCGTCTTCCGCATGAGTATTGGTCACATAGTAGATTTTTCTTTATCTATCCCACTCCCTTCTACTCTCTTTTCGCTCACCAGTCGTACAAGGGTCTCAAGACCTCACCTCCCTTCTAGCCCCAGGAAAAAAGCCACAATCGCAGGACAAAGCAAACAAAACAGGGTTACCAAGCACGAAGCATTCCCAGCCCAAGTCCGAGTCTAATCAGACGTCTATTAGTCCAGCCCAGCCAGGTTCACAGCCCTTGTATAATGCTCCAAGTAAACACCCCTCCCAAGAATAGACATTGCAAGCTGCACAAGCCGGCGCGGCACTAGCCTGCGCCCGCCATCTCAGCCCAACCAGGGTATCGGACCTCTCGTGTAAAGGTTGATCGAGTCGAGTTTACTCCCGGGACACATCACGACCGAACGCCTTGGACTTCAGCCAGTCGAGGAGAACCAGAACGCGGTTTCGGGCTAAGGAGTTATGAGTTAGCATAGACTCTTCCACGAAGACCATAGTAGGAAAAGGAAAAGAAAACTTACAGCTGAAGCACATAGAGAGATAGGCACTCCGCCAGAACAGGAAGGTCAGGCTACCACCGGCGGCAAAGTTGCCGTTGAACCACGGAACGTCGGCGACGGCCTTCTCGCTACCAATGTAGGCCAAGCTGCCTTGGTGAGAGTACTTGAAGGGCTTGACGTCCTTGATCCTTCGCAGCTGCTTCTCTAGCGACTCGATCTCCGTGGCGACCTCGGCCGAGTTGCCCTGCTTCAGGTTCAGGCTGCTGCTGAGCTCCTTGATGCGGCCCTCATGGGCATCAGTCTTGGCCATGTTGTTGAACAGGCGAGCTAGGAAGGTGCCCTCCTGGGAAGCGACCTGGGCAGTGGGAGCGTAACCGGCGACGGCGCAGTCACCGACAGCCCAGATGTCGCGGGTGCCCTGGACGACGAGGTACTCGTTGACGGCAAGACCACGGCGCGAGTCCTTCTGAGCGGGAATCTTGCCCAGGAGATCCCGGACGACAGGGCGGAGAGCGTTACCGGTAGCCCAGACAAGCAGACCGTAGGGAACCTTGAGCAACTCCTTGGTACCATCAGCCTTCACGACCTCAGCCTCAACAGCGCCTTCAGTCACGCGCTTGACCATGGTCTTGAGCTTGATGTCAATGTTCTCCTCGCGCAGGGTGTTCTCGGTGTACTCAATCAATTGCTTGGAGAAAGACGGCAGCACGTTGGGGAGGGCCTCGATGAGGGTGACCTTGAAGCGGTGGCTGATTTCGGGGATCAGCTTCTTGATGTCCTCCTCGAAGAAGTCGCGCAGCTCGCCAGCGAACTCGACACCAGTAGGGCCGCCGCCGACAACGACGAAGTTCATGAGGCGGTCGATCTCCTCCTGGGTCTGGCCCTTGAAGGAGGCGCGCTCGACGCAGTCCATGATCTTCTTGCGGATCAGTTGGGCATCGCCAATCTCCTTGAGGAAACAGCTGTTCTCGCGGACACCGGGGATACCAAAGGTAGCGTTCTCAGCACCGACACCAATGACGAGCATGTCGTAGGGAATCTCGGTCTCGGCGGTCTTAGCGCCCTTGGTCTTGCCGTCGGCGTTGTCCACGATCTTGACGACCTTGCGCTCCGGGTCAACGGAGGAGGCTTCGGCCTCGTAGTACTTGACCGCGGCCTTCTTGTGTCGGAGGATGGTGCGAACGGGCTCCATGATGGAGCGGTGCTCGATAAGACCAGTAGTGCAAGAGGGCAGGAGGGGAGTGAAGAGGAAGTAGTTGCGGGGAGAGACGACGATGACATTGTAGTTTTCGGTGTCGAGGTTCTTGAGGAGACCAACGGAGCCCCAGCCAGTTCCTGCGAAGGGCGGCACATGTTAGTGACTCAATTCGCGATACGGGAGAGAAGTCCCCAAAAAGGGGATGGCTCGCGACAACTTACCAAGCACCACGAGGGTCTTCTTGGTGGGGTCAGGCTGAACCTGCTCGTTGGGATGGCGATCGTCCCAGACGACATAGCAAGTGTACCCGACGGTAGCGAGAACGGAGAGGTAAGTGAATCTCCAGGTCCATCGCAGGGTCCTGCGCAGCTTGCCGGCCTTGGGCTTGGGCTTGGACTTGGGAGCCTCGTCGGCGTAGGCTCTTCGGAAGGCGATGCGGCCGGAGTGCTCAAGCTTCATGGCGACGGAGGGTCGGGCGTTGGCCCTGGAGGCGGTGGTGAGGCCGCGAGTCGCAATGCGACTGCTCTGGGCCAGGAGGCCAGCCCGGGAGAGGGCGGCCATGGCTCGGGTGGAGGAAGCCATTGGAGATGCTGGGGAGGCTCAATTGGGGAGCAGGCTCCAGAGGAGGATCAGGAGGAGAATGGGGAGAGGTGAGAGGAGGGAAGAGTCGGACAGACGAGACCGTCGAGGAGGAGTGTGACTGGGGAGAGAGAATATGACACAGACACAGAAGAGAGACGGAGGGCAGAGGGAATTAGGTAACTGGAGGCGCGCAGCGGGACGGCCAGACGGCGACGGGACTTGTGGAGAGGCGGCGGCACCTCCACGAGCTGGGAGCAGCCCGTGAAAGGCCCTGCGCTCCTAGTCCCACAGGGGAGGTACCGCTACAGCTCGGGGAGCGCAGAAGCCCGCACAGCGACCTCCCCGGTAGGTACCCACGGTGAGGTTAGGGTACCTGACCTCCCTGGACGCCTCAGGATCCATCCGCCCATTCATCCGCCACGGCTCCCCATCGCTCCATCCATCCATCCATCCATCCAGATCCATTGGAATGATAAGGGACGAGTTTTTTTTTGAAGGACGTGGTGGGACGCGGGATATCGGGGACGCCATCCAGTTGAAGCACTCACTGCACGGCGGACCATGTCTGGGCATGTGTTGTGGTCTACAAACAGAGGCATAGACCCTCCTTATCACTCCAGATTGCGCTGTACAAACCCGAAATGATAGAACGCCTTGGGGGAGAAAATCTACCTTGAACGCCGGCTGTCTTCCATGGACTTGTCCCAGCAAGCAGGTTATCCTCAGATGTGTGCTGTGCGAAGACTGGACGGTACGCCCAATTCAAATCTAGCGCATCCCTTAGCGCCAAGCACGGAAACCCACGCCGACCCGCTGGATGACGCCCAATTTTGAGGGTGGCAGATTTGAGATGGCGGACATGGATGGGAGCTCCCTTGGAAATTTTTTCTTTTCTTTGCTCGCTGTCTGGTATCCCGCTGCTCCGCGATCTCGCTGGTTCTCTCCCTTGCCTTCCTCTCTGTTTCGGTTGGTCTATGAATATTGACGATGGTGAATGTTGGTCTGGGATCCTCTCTTGCCGACCCTACTCTACTAGATCTATCACAATCTCGTCGCATGAACCTAGGAAACATTCACCACCATCCGAAAAGTCGGGACCGGCGCGGGGACCGGAATTGACCTCGACCCGGTCCCCAACTTCATGATGGCTCTAGCCTCTACGACAGCTGAAGTCACCTAGAATTTTCACCCCAAAAACCCCCACTGGAACTCGGACACTCCAGCAGCTGCAAGACACTCCCTGTCAACTTCGGTTCCTGGAATTCTCCTTCCGTGCGCTGCTCTTGAGGCCCGGTGAGGCCGTCCGGAGGCGCCGGGCTGTGAGATCCGGGCTCCCAAATCCTGCACTTGACAGTATGTCACCATCATGGGGAAGCCGGCCTATGAAGCTCGTTTCTCTCCTTTTGCCCCTTCGCCTCTTTGCCCCTTCGAGGTTCCCTGTGTTTTCGGTTAACTTAACATAGACTACTGTATCACATCACAACTGGTAGGTAGATGTACGGATACATCTGACCAATCGCTCAAAGATGAGGCGAACACTTGCATCCAAGAACAAGTGCAACAAATTCATGTGGCATCCATCCCGTCAACTCACCATACAATCGGCCGCTCTATCGCACTCTATCACCGTATCGCCATAAATTCAACGCTTGAGTTTCCCTTCGGTCACGGCGTTTCCCCGGCCTCCCGGCCTCCCGGCGTCTTGACCTGGGATCCCTGGGACTTTCTTACGGGGCCATCTACAGACGTCCATTTCAAAAGTCCTGTCCCAAGCTAATGACGCCACACTCTCATACCCCGGTCGGCTACCTAGGGATACATAGCCTTCAGGGCGGCCCGCGCGCTACCTCCTCTATATCCCCTATA
>JAZAVJ010000553.1:0-12273 GCA_037954315.1 Neonectria punicea | reverse complement strand
TAAGGCTATATTAAGCCTAGATTATATATACCACTTTAATAATAATAATAAGAGTAAGTTCTATAGATTTCTTTAATTAATTATCTATCTACCCTAAGGGTAATAATCCTATTAATTCTACTATAATTATAATATATTAGCTAATAACTATCTTAATAATTTTACTAATAATACTAAGTAGAAATATAGATTACAATCTTAATATAGTTTATTATTTAGCTAGGGTTTTATTTACCTTTAGAATAATTATAATAATTATAGTATAAAAGTAAGTTAAGAACTAATTATAATACTAGTATTTACTATCTTAGTAATTATAAGTATAAGTAGCTTACTATATATTTTTAAGAATATAATAGAGATACTATCCTTACCTAAGGCTTTCTATAATCTAATCTTCTATAAAGCTTCTTAAATCTTTATAAGTTTAATATAAGGATATATTAAGCCTAACTTAGGTTTAAGAATACTAAGGAGAGGGAGAGAGGAGAGGTTAAAGTTATTAGCCTAAAGTTTAGAGAAGAATCTTTATATAAGGATTTTAGCTTTATTTATATAGAGTATTATTAGCTTTATATAGCTTAGTTAAGTAAGGAGTAGTAGTTATAGTAGGATTATAATAATTCTACTATATAGTCTTACTTACCTTTCTATTACTTAGAATTATATAGTATTATACCTTAGTAGTTCTACTAAGAGTTCTCTTTAAAGAGTATATTAAGTATCTTTTATATTATAATCTTATTATATTTATACTTTAGCTAGGGCTTATTAGTCTAAAATTTACTTAGTTTATTAGGCTATATAGTAAGCTTATTTAAGCTTATAAGTTATTATAGATATTTTATTATTTTACTATAAGTTTTAGTTAAGTATAAGTCTCTTTTACTTTAGGGTTATAAATTAGGTAATTACTTCTAATTATTCTAAGAGCTAGTTAGCTACTTTATTAAAGGCTTTTATAGTAATAATTATACTATAGGTCTATTAGAGATAAACTATTACTCTATTAATAGTATACTAAGGGTTTATCTTTTTCTAATTATAATTAGGGTTTAGTTTAAGAGTTAGCTTATTAAGAGTATTAGTAATATAAATATATTATAAAAGATAGTTAGATTCTTCTAGATTATAATTAATTCCTTTATATATTATATAAATAGTCTTAAAGGCCTAAGCTAGGTTAAGAGTACTATTTTAATAGCTATAAAATAGTTTAGTAATAGTACTATAGAGTATAAGAAGGTTAATATAGTATTATACTACTTTCTAAATAAAGATATTACTACCTTAGTCTATTTAGCTATAATAGTCCTAAAGTAAGTAATAAAGGTTAAAATTACTAATAAGTAGTATATAGTTATTTAGTATAGTATTAACTAAGGTCTATAGTATAAGTAAATTACCTTTACTATTTAAGGGATTATAAAGAGCTATAATTTAGAGTTAGGTCTTTATAAAGATAATACTTACTTAGTCTTTTCTTACTTCTAATATTTATAACTTAGGTCTATATTACTTATTAATATATATTACTACTTACTCACTATAGTAGACTATATAGTAGTTATATTTACTTAGGTATACTAGAGCTTTAGTCTTAGAGTTTCTATTTAGTTTAAGGAGTATAATTATATTATATTTAGTATAGGCCTATAGGGTAATCTATATAAGAGTAGGCTAGCGGTTAGTATTCTAGAAGAGTATTAATATTAGTTAATTACTTAGGGAGAAGATAATAATAGTAAGGAGGTAGAAGTAAATATTATAAGTAAGGATAATATAAAGAAAGTATAAGCTTAGGCTAAGGACTAACTAGGGATATTTTATAGTCTATTTATTAAGCCTAAGGGCCTTTTAGGTCTCCTTAGTAAAAGGCTTCTTAAGAGTTAAGCTAATAAAGGGAAGGGTAAGAAACTCTAGGTTATAAGGGCTTTAGTTCTAGTATAATCTTAGAAGTAAAGTAATCTATTAGAGTAGCTCTCTTTAGTATACACTTAACATAAGGCTATAATAGAGTAATCCTAGCTCTAGGCTATATATTTACTTTTATATAGGATATAGTTTAGTAAGATTTTACCTTACTTAGTTAAGCATTCTATCTTATTAGAGTATATAATGCCTTTATATTATCTATAGGTTAGAGCTATTATATAGTTCTAGGCTAAGTATCTAAATCTAAAGTAGTTATAGTATTAGGTAGAATAAAGTCCTTTATTAAAGGGCTTATAATTATATAGCTATATATTAAGTAGTAGGCTATTATTATAAAGATAATTTACTTCCTTAATAGAGCTAATATATAGGATTAGGTTTATTTTCACTCTAGAGCTAGAGTAGCTAGTCTTTTGTTTTTTTACTTAAAGGATCCTAAGTTAGTTAGATTTAGTGATTTCTTTAATAAGCTTATTAGTATTATTTAGGATAGATATAAGTTAGATTCCCTTTATAATTATTATAAAGGTTAGAAGGAATAATACTATATTATTATTAAAGGCTTTAGTAACTTAATCCTTAGTATAATAGGCTTATACTTTATTTATAGTAAGGAAAGTAAGGACTATATTACTACTAGAGAGCTTTCTTACTATAATCACACTAATATTATTATAAGCTTAGTTTACTATTACTATAGTATCTTTTAAGATTTAACTACTAATATTAGAAGGAGTATTTCTAGTTTAGATAGTAACTTTGCATTTAATATAGCTTTAGGTTATTTATTTAGAGCTTCTATAGTTTAAGGTTATAAGGCTTTACACTATAATTAATATATATAATAGCTAGTTTCTTTTATAGCCTTAAGCTCTAGCAAGGGCCATTTTAATAACTAAAGTAAGAGTATTAATAATGTTTAATATAATATATTCCTTAAGGCTTACTTCTTAGTTATATAAGATATCCTTATTATAAGAAGTAAGCGCTTATATCTTATATATAGCACTATAGGATTAGATAATATTCTTGACTTATTCAAGGTAGTTAAGAGGGATAATTCTAGCAATAGCATTATATACTTTACTCTTTAGATTATTAATTAGTATTCTAATCATTTCTATATTAGGTTTATTACTTTTATTTAGTATATATTAACTGATTTCTACTAAGGGGTTATATTAGCTTTAGTTAAGGCTATGCACCCCTAAGTTAATAGCTATTAGGAGCGTATTAGCATTATTACTATAGCCCTAATATACTATTAATTCTAAAGTAATATATATATAAGGATTCTAATTCTAGTATTAAAATGTATTTTAAAGGTAGATTAGTAGTATAGTAAGTAGAAACTAGGAATTCATAAAAAGTTAATATTATTTATATTATAGCCCGGGCTAGGACTAGGCGGTCATAACCAGCAGAACCATAATATACCCACTTTTCCCACCTACTACATAAGGATCACTTAGATCACTACCATGATCTAATAATCCCCTCCTAGGCTACTAATCGTGAGGGATTACTATAACCTTATTATAATCTAGGACTATAGATCACTTAGATTACTACTGTGATCTAGTGATCCTAAATATATATATATATACATTCATTTAGTATAGTAAATAAAAGCCTTAAGCTCCTTAGCTATTAATAATCCTACTTAGTTATATAATAACTTACTATTATATATTACTATTATAACTTATATTACTTATTATAATATCCTAATCTACTTAATTATTAAACTATACGCCTTAGACCTACCCTATACCTCTAGGATAGACCTAACTATTATATATTAATAGCTCTTATTTAGTATATTACTATATTAACCTAAGCAATACCTACTATTAGATATATCTATACTATGCCTTACTACTAATCTAGCTACTAAAGGAAACCTACTACTAGTGTATACTATACCCTTAAGCATAGCTAAGATAGTTACTAAGATAGTATAGCTTTATACTCTTATTAATAGACTACGGGAATAAGTATATAGTGCATCTACTACCTTAATTACCTTATTTATAGTAGAGTAGCTTAGAGAAGCTAAGGACCTAGGGGAAAGTATTAAGCCCCCTCTCCTTAAGCTATTTAATAGAGAATCGAAGGATATTATACCTTTCCTTACTAGGATGAAGGTATACTTTTAATTCTTCCTAATGAAACTTACTATAGGAGAAATATAGGCCTTATTTACTAGTAAATATCTTAAAGGAAATGCTATAATATAGTTCGAGCTAATTATACGGGATTTCCTTAAGAATAAAGAAGATATATATAATTAAGATACTATAAATATCTTCTTAGAATAGGATAATTTTAAAATAATACTTAAAGATAACTTTAGAATAATTAATAAGGAATAATAGATAGTTACTAATATCTATAAAATTAAGTAAATATAGTCTACTATTACTTATACTATTATGTTTAGATAAATCTCTTTATACTTTAAATAGGATAATAATATCCTTATAGAAATCTTCTATAAAGGACTTAAGGAGGAAGTTAAGGATAAGCTATATAAAGCTAACTAACCTAATACCCTTACGGACTTTATTACTATAGCTATAAAAATCGATAAATAATAGTATAAAAGATATAAAGAGAAAATAGCCACTAAGGGAAAGGGTAAGGATACCCCCTATAACCCTTACTACTTAGATAATTATAATAACTACTATAACTCTTATAATAAAGGAGGAAAAGGGAAAAGTACCTCCTATAGAACTTAGTCTAGCCCTATAGAACTTAGAGCTATATAATAAGATTACTTATAAGTAAAGTGTTAGAATTATAGAAGGCTTAGATATTTCGAAAGTAAGTATTAGAAGCTTAAAACCGGATAAAAGTATAGACCTATACCTAAAGGTAAGAATATCTAATCTACTAACTATTAGTACGATACCCTATAGACTACTATTTGTATAAAAACGGTAGCTATAACTAGAGGAGCCTATAAGATAATAGGCACTAGTAACCTTACTATTAGACCCCTATCTAGCACTTAATAATATAAGACTATAGAAGATAGCGTCTATATAGAGAAACCCTAGTATAGCATTTAAGATAATTGCTAATAGGATAAGGGTATAATAAGGGAAACATTTAGACCCTAGAAGCTAGTCCTAGAAGGAAGACCTCGGGAAGATATTACTAGTAAGACTGTTATAATAGTTAAAAAGGAAGAACCCTACGAATAACCTATAGTTAAGGTAGAAATCCTAGATAAATAACCTTACCTAGAAACCCTAAGACTTTAGGATAAAGAACTAAGCGCGTAACTCTCTCTATAATAGGAAGAAGATAACTATATCTAATGCTAGTTCTATATACAATAAATAAATATTCCTAGCCTTAATGTAGGATATAAAGCTAGATAAGTATAATAGCTTAGGCTACCTATTAGAAATAAAGATATTTAGGCACTTAAGGAAGGATACCTAAGCGATAGCTATAATAGCTATAAAATAACTAGTATTAATAATATATTATTAGAAGATAAGGTAGAAGAATAAGAAATACGATAGAAGTAAGCTATTATACTAACTATCGAAAAACTATAGTAGAAAACGCATATATATAATAGAAATAGTATACTAGTCTAGAAGATAGAAGAAGAGATATACTAATAACTTACCTATAAATAGGAAGATACCTACAAAGGCAAGCTATATCACGGCCCGGGTTAGGACTAGGCAGTCATAACCGGTAGAACCATAATATACCCACTTTTTCCTTCCTATCACACTAAGAGCGCGCTACTATAGATTATGCCTATAATCCTAGATCGTTATAATCCTAGATTATTATAATCCTATATATCTCACGACCCTATATAGATACCTAAGTATATAACCATACTTATTTAGTATATTAGATAAGGGCCTTAAGCTCTTTAGCTATTAATATACTTAGTTATATTAAATCTACTATTCTACTATTACTAGACTATAACCTATATTACTTATTATAATATCCTAATCTACTTAATTATATACCTTATGCTTAGACCTACCCTATATACCCTTAGGTTAGACTTAACTATTATATATTAATAGCTCTTATTTAGTATATTACTATATTAACCTAAGTAATACCTACTGTTAGATATATTTATACTATGCCCTACTACTAATCTAACCGCTAGAGGAAACCTACTATTAGTATATACTATACCCTTAAGCGCGGCTAAGATAGTTACTAAGATAGTATAGCTCTACACTCTTATTAATAGACTATAGGAGTAGGTATATAGTATATCTACTACTTTAGCTACCTTATCTATAGTAGGATAGCCTAGAGAAGCTAAGGACCTAGGGGAAAGTATTAAGCCCCCTCTCCCTAAGCTATTTAATAAAGAATCAAAGGATATTATACCCTTCCTTATTAGAATAAAGGCCTACTTTTAATTCTTCCTAAATAAACTCACTATAGAAGAAATATAGGCCTTATTCGCTAGTGGATATCTTAAAGGAAATACTATAATATAGTTTAAACTAATTATATAAGACTTCCTTAAGAATAAAGAAGATATATATAATTAAGATACTATAAATATCTTCTTAGAATAGGATAATTTTAAAATAACACTTAAAGATAACTTTAGAATAGTTAATAAGGAATAATAAGTACCTACTAACATTTATAAAGTTAGATAAACTTAGTCTACTATTGCTTATACTATTATATTTAGATAAATCTCTTTATACTTTAAATAGGATAATAATATCCTTATAGAAATCTTCTATAAAGAACTTAAGAAAGAGGTTAAGGATAAGCTATATAAAGCTAACTAACTAGATACCCTTATAGACTTTATTACTATAGCTATAAAAATTAATAAATAATAGTATAAAAGATATAAAGAGAAAGCAGCTACTAAGGGAAAAGGTAGGGATACTCCTTATAACCCCTATTACCTAGATAATTATAATAACCACTATAACTCTAGCAATAAAGGAGGGAAAGGGAAAAACACCTCCTATAGAACTTAGTCTAGCCCTATAGAACTTAGAGCTATATAATAAGATTACTTATAAGTAAAGTGCTAGAACTATAGAAGGTTAGGATATTTTAAAAATAAGTATTAGAAACCTAAGACTAGATAAAAGCACAAACCTATACCTAAAGGTAAGAATGTCTAATCTACTAACCACTAGTATAATACCCTATAGATTACTATCTATATAAAAATAGTAGCTATAACTAAAGGAGCCTATAAGATAATAGGTACTAGTAGTCCTACTATTAGACTACTACTAAGCACTTAATAATATAAGACTATAGAAGATAGTATCTATATAGAGAAACCCTAGTATAGTATATAAGATAACTACTAGTAGGATAAGGGTATGATAAGGGGAACATTTAGACCCTAGAAGCTAGTCCTAGAAGGAAGACCTTAGGAAGACAATACTAAGAAGACTATCGCGATGGTTAGGAAGGGAGAACCCTATAGATAACCTATAGTTAAAGTAGAAATCCTAGATTAATAACCTTAACTAAAAACCCTAAGACTTTAGGATAAAGAACTAAGCGTATAACTCTCTCTATAATAGGAAAAAGATAACCGTATCTAACGCTAGTTCTATATATAATAAAAAAACATTCCTAGCCTTAATATAGGATACGAAGCTAGACGAGTATAATAACTTAGGCTACCTATTAGAAATAATAATATTTAGGTACTTAAAGAAGGATACCTAAGCGATAGCTATAATAACTATAAAATAACTAGTATTAATAATACATCGTTAGAAGATAAGGCAGAAAAATAAGAAATATAATGGAAATAAGCTATTATACTAACTATTAAAAAACTATAGTAGAAAACATATATATATAATGAAAATAGCGTGCTAGTTTAGAGAATAAGAGAAGAGATATACTAATAACTCACCTACGAACGGGAGGATACCTATAAAGGCGAACTAGTATATATTAGAGCTAAGCTAAGGGGAATAGCTAGGACTAATCCTATCGTCCCACGATACGAAATTAGCGATGATCTAAGACTATACTATATAGTACTAAGATATAATAAACTATTATAAATATCTTATTACTATTACTAATATAAAGCTTATAAAGATAAGAAAGCTAAGAATAATTATTATCTTACTAAGATCCCTAGGCTAGTCCTTAATAACCCCTACTTAAAATAGGAAATATAAGACTATATCTTAATCGAACTAATACTATAGTACTAAACCGCGCGACTAGAGGTATAAGATAAATACTACCCTAGGTTATGTATAGAGGGGCCGTTAGACCTAAAGAATTATATACACTAGGAATGTAGAGTGTATATCTAGGCTAAGGTTAAAGAATAGCATAACACTAGGGATAGTACATATAATAAAGATATAAAAAATAAGCAACGCTACCTATAGGAGAGCGATAGGCAAGCGATATAAAGGAGGATAAATAACCCCTATGAAAAGCTCTATACGTAATGAAATTAGTAATAAAATAAATAATACTTAAGCTATAAGTATAAGTTAGGGATAAATAGCTTACTATATTAGTAGATAGTAGAGCTAAAACTTTATATATTAATCTTAGAGTAGTTAATAGGTTAAGGCTACTATAGAAAGATAAATTAGACCTATATATAGTATATAATCTTAAAGGAAATATATTTTCTTATGATTAAGGATAGGTAATATAATAAATTGATTACTTAAAGGTTCTTATTAATAGATAAAATTAAGATATTACTCTTAATATTCTATTAATATCCTAATATAATATTGTTTTAAGGTATTTATAGCTAAAGAAATTCAACCTATATATTAACTAAAGAACTAGCTAAGTACTAGTCAACCCTAATAAAGTACTCTATAGTAATAATAAAAATAACTTAATAGATAAAAAGAAATCTTAAACCTTAACTCCTAAAGAGATAGAGAGTAAGGATATACCTAAGAATATAATAAATACCTTAGTACCCCTAAAGAGAATATAATATAAGCACTAAAAAGGTAAGAAAATATAGCTTAAATGCATAATTAAATGCCTTTAATAATAGTTTATATAAATAAATAAGGACCTTAAGGAATATAAAAAACTCCCTAAAGAAAAAAGGCTTAAGAATATACTAGCATAGTACTATATCTATAAAAAGCTCTTTATGGAAGAACTTAAGATAGGACTACCTAAATTTAGTTAATAGGATTATAAAATTATACTAAAAGATAGAATATTGCCTATATTTTATAAAATATTTAACCTTAATAGAATATAACTTAATATATTAAAAGAATATATTAAAGATATACTCTAGAAAGGATATATTAAGATCTCTAAGTTATTAGCTAGATATCTAATTATATTTATTCCTAAGAAGAACAATAGGCTCTAACTTATTATAGATTATAGATAATTAAACGATATTATACTTAAAGATCGAACCCTATTACCCCTTATTATAAAGCTTAAGGATTAACTTTATAATAAGAAGGTATTTATAGTATTAGACCTAAAGGGAGTGTATAATCTTATCCGCATTAAGGAAGGATATAAATAGAAAACTACCTTTTAAACTAAATTTAGACTTTATAAATATCTTATTATACCCTTTAGACTTATAAATACACTAGCCATATTCTAACGAATAATTAATAATATACTATAAAAGCATCTAGATATATTTATTATATACTACCTAGATAATATCTTAATCTTCTCTAACTTAGAAGAAGAATATATAGAATATATCTATAAGGTACTATAAGCGCTTTAAGATATAAATCTACTAGTTAAACTAGAAAAAAGCAACTTCTATACCTTAGAAGTAAAGTTCCTTAGATATATTATCTTATATAATAAGATTAGGATAGATCTAAAGAAAATCATTATAGTTAGTGAGTAGAAAAAACTAGGGAATATTAAGGAAGTATAAGCCTTCCTTAGATTCACTAATTACTACTAAAGATTCATTAAAAACTTTAGTAGTTATACTATACTATTTACTAAACTTACTAAAAAGGGAGTAGAATTCCGGATAGATACTACTATAACAAAAGCATTTAATAATATTAAGAAACTCATCCTAAGCGAGCTAGTATTAGTAACCTTTAATCCTAAATAAGAGATTAAGCTCGAAATAGATACATTAGACTTTATATAGAGCACTTAGATTAAATAAAGGGATAATAACAGACTATTATACCTTATTGCTTTCTTCTCCTATAAAATATATAGCACTAAACTTAATTACCCTATTTATAATAAAGAATTCCTCATAATTATTAACTGATTTAAGGAATTTTAATACTACCTCCTAGGAAGTAAGTATAAGATTAAAGTCTATATAGATTATAAGAATATCTTATACTTTATAACTATATAAGAACTTAGTAGATAATAACTATAATATACTAAATACCTCTTAGAATTTAACTATATAATTATCTATAGGAAAGGATTAGAAAATAGATAAGCTAATACTATTAGCTAATAAAGTAACTTTAATACTAGTAAGCCTAAGATAAATAAATAAATCCTTAGCTTTAATACTAAGAGATACCTTAAGTAGAAGTATATTATAGCTATATAAAAGATATAACCCTAACCTAAATACCTAGCCCTAATCTATAGGGATAGCCCTATATAGGACTTTATAGATTAGGCTTATAGATATACTAGAGAAATTAAGTATTAGGATAGGCATATTATTATCCCCTACTACTACTAGTATTAAATAGTGCAAGAACTATATAAAGTAGGACCCTATAATAGAAGCATTAATATACTATACTAGCTTATCGCTAAAATATATAATATATATAGACTCTAGAAAGTACTCTAGTATATAATTAATAATTACTTAAAATACTTAGAATAGGACTATAACTAGGATTAAGTTATTAGCGCTATAATCACTACTAAACGAAAAAAGCAAACCCTAGGAAATACCTATACTATTATAAATATTAATAAACTCTATAATAAGATATAATAGTATAATAATAAACTATCCCTAGATAAAAAAACAAATAAACTATAAGTTCTTAAAGAACTATAATACTAACTTATATAAGAAATATATAAATATCCCTTATATAAATATTAAGAAGTTAATAAAACCCTAGAATAAGTTAGAATAATATATTAATTTCCTAATATAAAAAACATTATTAAAGAAGTTATAAATTAGTATAACCTCTATACGAAAACTAAGGCTTAATACTATAAACTATATAGAGAACTATAGCCCTTACTAGTTACTAAGCGACTATAGGACTCTATTACTATAGATTTCATTATAAAGTTACCCCTATTAGAGGACCCTACAATTAGGACCCTTTATAATAGCATTCTTATTATTATAGATAGATTTATGAAATTTTCTTACTTTATACTCTACTAAGAATCGATAGATATAGAGTAGTTTGCTTATATCTTCTTATAAAATATTATTAGCATTTATAGGCTCTTAATAGAGATTCTCTTAGACTAAGGACTACCCTTTACTTTTAAGTTTTAGTAAAGCCTAATAGACTATATAGGACTAAACTACTAACTCTTTATAGCTTTCTAACTATAGACTAATATTTAGATAGAATGAATAAACTAAATACTAGAATAATATCTCTAATGCTATATTAACTATAAGTAAAATAATTAGGTTAAGAAGCTCCTAACTATATAACTAAGCTATAATATAGCTATGAATAAAAGCACGAAGCTTACCCTAGTATATGCTAATTTTAGGTTTACCCCTAATACCTATAGACTAAGCTAAGATAGATTAGTTATCCCTAAAGCTATCCTTATATTAGAAAAATTAAGAAACCTATATAAAGAAATAAAAACTAAACTTAAATTCATTAGAAACTAGATAAAAAAATACTATAACTAGAAAAGGATAAAGGGACTATCCTTCTAGAAGGGAGATATAGTCTATCTTATAATAAAAAATATTAAAATAAAACAATAAAATAAAAAACTAAACTATAAATTCATTAGACCTTATAAGATTATCGAAAAAATCTTAGAAAATAATTACTAATTAAACTTACCATTAAAAATCAGACTTTACCTAGTTTTCTATATCTCACTCCTTAAGATAGCAAGAGACATAATTTATACTAAGTCTAGTAATAAATACAAAACTAAGGTTAAAGGATTAAAAGAGTATATAGTAAAAGCAATTCTTAATAAAAGAATTATAAATAAACAAACTAAGTACCTTATTAAGTAGAAAGACTATCCTAAGAGTAATAATTAATAGGAGCTAGTAAAAAACCTTACCTATACGCAATGCCTCCTAAAGAACTTCTACTAACGCTAGAAGTAAGAATTAAAGAATCAATCAAAGAG
>JAZAVJ010000552.1:0-12276 GCA_037954315.1 Neonectria punicea | reverse complement strand
AAAAAAAAAAAAAAAAAAAAGAGGAAGTGCAGCAAGGAAATCCCATGCACAAGGTGTCAGCGTCTTGGGCTCCGGTGCGAGCGCGATGTCGTTCAACTGAGGCGGAATGTTCATCGAAATAACGCCGAACTTGGGTTTCTAAGCTCTTTGCGAATCCCACCCGTGTTGAGAGAGCAATCCAAATGATAGCAGCGAGGTCTAAATATCTTGTCGGCGTTGTCTCTCCAAGATTTGTTCAAGATGATGGTCGATGTTCTTTACCAAGCCCCGTCCGAAGTGTGGCAGGATACGTTGAGGAGGGAGCTTGGCCGACGAGTCTGGCTTCAAATGGTCATACAGGATCATTTTGCTATACCGTTCACCGATTCCTATGCTGTTAATCCTCTTCATTACTCAACGGATGTTCCCAGGAATGCCAGCGATGTTGACCTGTTGGTAGTTTCGGACGATATCCAAACAGTCAGCACATACACGCGTGTTTTGGGGAGCATTGCGCAGTTGATGCCCGAGTTGGCGGATGGCATGGGCCCCTTAAGAGCCCGGAAGCCGATTCACGAGCAATAGGATCATGTTCTTCGAATGGACCAAAAGATGAGGCAGAAAGTCCGCTCTATTCCTCATTTTCTTCTCCGGCAGGACCGTTCGTTAGAGGCACAACATTCTTAGCTCGGTGTGGCGCGCCAAAGTCTGGCCATCACGGCAGCAGAAAAGGTTTTTTTTATTTCTCTCCCTCCGCTTCAGGCACTAACATATAAGACAAATCATCATGATACACCGGCCATTCATCTTTACATCATTTCAGTCGACTGCTTATGTTCACACAAGACGAACCTGTGTCGCAGCGGCAGTGACAATCCTCCGGGAACATGAAAGCATCGTCGAGTGTAGCGAGGTGTCACTGTGGACACACATCGCATTCTGCATCACCGCCGCTCTAATATTATCCTTCGAGGTCATGTGCAACCAGACCAACGGCTCGAATAACAGACACCACATCTACATCGATGCGATTCGTAATGCGCGTCAGCATCTCTCAAGACGCACAAACGATGTGTTGGCACATCGCGGTGTTGTCCTGATCGACGCCGTCTTCTCAGAAGCCGGCGGCCTTGAGTCTTTTTCTAGGACAGCAGGGGCGTTGCCTAGACTTACAGCCATTAATTTCGAAGTCATAGTCGCCAAGTTTACCACGGACTGGGTAGTCCTGGGGTTGGCTACTGAGATTGGATTGGCGGATCTTCCAGATCTAAGTGCGTACAACGGTGCGCCTGGAGGTGGCTCTGAAGACTTTGATGATTGGTTTCAGCAAATTTTCCATGGAGCCTCATCCGAGAAAGAAATTATCAACTGAGTACATCACGCTATTCTTCTACTAATGAAAGCAATGGAACAAGGAGTTTCTCGCCCTTCCTTTTCGGGCTGCAACTTCCAGAATAAAAAGAGAAATGTAATAGGATTAGGGATCTATAGGTGGCCTGCTAGCCGCCATGTTACATTGTCGGAATATGCGAACCTCGTCCTCCGTGAAGGCTCCAACAATTGAATGCTTAACCCCGTGGGTATTGAACAAAACCAGGTCACCCTCATCCCAGTCATGGGGATACACATACTGAGGACTGATTGCCGGCCTTTGCAGACGATACAGCATATCCCTCACCTCTTTCAAATCGTCAATAACTGTGCCATCTTTGAGGTGAATCTTCCAAGCTGGTGTTGGATATGCCATCATAGCTAATTGGCCCGTCTCGGGGTTTTTCCAAGCTATGGGGTACTTCCTGATCTTATCAAGACTGATCTCTGGCAGGCCGCTTTCTGGAAGTTCCAAATTGTCTGAAATCAAGCCCAGTCCATTTGACCGTGCTTTGACTCGGCTTATCCAGATGTATGGGTGAGGTGCATACTCGATGAAGCTGGTCTTGATGAGCTCCTTGTCTTCATCGGACAGCATTTCATACATTCGGCATCCACTGATGAAGGCTGTCGTTCCCAGAGGTAACTCAAGCTCTTCCCCCGTCCCATCATCATACCGACAAATCTGGCGCCTTCCCTTGGGTACTTTGCATACGAAGAGCGAAGTGACAAGCGGTGGATCGAGGTCGTACATGGCTGAGTCGATATGCCATCGATAGAAGTGCGTATATTGAAAATCGTTCTCGGGTGTGACAGAGTGCTTGTGGAATGTCTTGTGATGTGGATGGTTGAGCCTTAGGTTTCCCAAGCCCTCAAACTCGTCAACCACGCCATGACCAATGACCTGCACTTAAGGTTGAGACGGTATTGTCGTTAGGTCGCTGTGGAGTACGCTCCTCTTGTCTATCTTTGACCCATGGCTGTACACACTAGCTTCCGAGTTAAAGCGACGAGTCAAGTCGAACTGTACTTTTGCGGATAGTTTGTGCTGGTTTTTGAGAACCACGACGCCGTATTGATAGAGAGCGGATCGTAGAACCAGGAAGTTCTGATCTCAACTGATGTCAGACTGGAAACTTTTAGATATTTAGTGCAGAGAGATGTACCATTGATGTTCTCAGCATTAATACCGGAAAGCTCGGCCCCGGAATTGACCAAAGATGCTTCAAAGGTTTTCGGAAGAGGAGTGACTTAAATTTCAGGCAACGCCATAGTAATTGAGTTTGAGAGAATAGTGATCGAATACGGATTCTACTTGGTTGGATATGAGGACTCTATTACTGAGCTTTATATGCTGTCTTCCTGATGGAAGCACTTTAGGTGCATGTGGGTGAGTTCATCGGACTGGCCCGCTCCTTAGTGTCACCCAAGATAAAATGCGGGCGAGATTACCAGCTTACCCGGACCTAGGCCAGTCTATCGAACCGACACCTTATCACATCGCTCCGAGTCTAGTCATCTTAGTGTGCAAGTGTGGGCGAGTCGATTGTTCTCACCCACGCCTGACAAGACTGCAGGCGAGCGTCATGCATAGCATCACAGGTCAGCTGTCTAAGTACAAGGAAGACGAGGACAAGAGAAGACTGATGTGGCAGTGCACCATGACCGGTGGCACTGCCCCGAAGGCCTTTAGAGCGTATCCGCGGGTCAACAAAACCGGTTTTGCTATTCCAAGCTAGATATAGTCTCAGATATCTGATAGTGTGTTGTGATAGCATCTGGAACTCACCCGCTTTTCCACGCAACTCATCTAGTAGTAGAGGGTCCGTTAGATAAACTCTAAGTTGACTGGGTTTTTATTTTTATTGATAGAAGCGATTTATTACTAGGGGCTCTTAAAGAAACCGTATATAATACCAGAAGAACGACCAGCATCGTTTATGCCTGCCTAGGATCCTCTATTCATGGACATGTTCGCCGGACCCGCACTACGCTTCCCCAATCAGCAAGCTCTCCCAACAGTACCCGTCTTGCGTAGCAAGGCGAAGCGCCATAGTAATCCTGCAGTTCCGACCGATCCAGGGCTTGATCCGATGGGATTCTTGGATATCCCTAGCTCCGGGCCAAGTACTGGGAGCCCCGACGCCAGCGCCAACAGCACTACTGGTGTTAGATACCCAGTCCGCATGCGACAGCAGTCCAAGTTAGCTCGAGCATGCGGCTTTGGTGATAAGGATAGGAGAGCTATCGACCCGCCTCCAGTTCTTCAGATACACATCGATGCCCCCGGTCTCACAAAAGAAGCTGTCAACAAACTGCTCGAAGACCGTTATGTCATGCAATGTACAATATACGAAGAGACTGGAACTAGGGAAGCTTCCATCGTACCTGCGCCAAGGTGTCCACAACGACGCCTTGTCGGCTCCTTATTCATTCCATCCTTTATTATCAAAGATGAGTCTGAGAATAACCACTGCTTCTTTTGCTTCTCGGATTTATCCTGTCGTACTGCGGGATCGTCTCGCCTAGGTTTCACCTTGATCAGGATCGGCCCAGCTCTAAGGGGGAGGAAGAAGGCATTGCCTGTATCTGGCCAGAGCACAAAGCGACGTCTTCGCCGTCTACGCTCCAAAGCATTTCCCGGGCATGCTGCCCATGACGGAGTTAACAAGGTTCCTCAAGAAGCATGGATGTACCATGGGGGTCAGAAAGTCCGTTAGGAATTCGAAGAAGAGGGGCTACAGCGCCTTGAGCGATGGGGAGCAAGAGGACGGATCGTCTCCTGAGGAGTAGGCAAGTGTTTTCCAAGGGGGCTGCCCTATGCTGTACTGAACTGTAGTGTTTTAAATGATTGAGAGCTTCACAATGACTTGATAGTTGATTTGAGACTTAAAGAGAAGAATGGCTAAGGTGATTGTGGCGAGTGTAAAGAATAAAAGCCCCAGCGACTTGTCTTCTACGAGCTATTTGAGACTATTTCTATCATCAGTACTGCAGCAAACCATCATATCGTATCTTTCCTTATAACTGCCTGAGATCAAGCCCGCGCTCTGCTCAGCTGATCGTCCAGGAGGGTCACCAGACTGGAGAACGTGCTGCAGGCTTTGGGTCACCTGGGACTTTGTAAGGTCCGTCTGGTAGAAGGCAAGACATGTCAACACCGGAGCCGTGTCCAGATGGCCGTGCTCTGCAGCCGGCGAGGTAAACCCCTTTTGCTTCAAACGGGACCGCGATAGGGGCTCGTTGGGAAAGCAGGCCATGCTGAACGTTCTATCGCTTCTTTAGGCATACTAGCAATAGACGTCGGGAGATGGACGCCTCAAAGCAGGTAAATATTCTTCAAGCCGAAGACATCGTTTAACGAGAAGCGCATTGAGGCTCTCTTCCACTTCGGCGCGCAAAAGATGGAGGATCGGGTAGCCTTAGTGATGCTGTATGGATGGTCTTAATGCTACTGCTGAACCTCGACTGAAGGTATGGAACGTAATTCTCAATAAGCAATAACAAATGCACCCTTCCTATCAGATGCAAAAAGCGGCAATAGAGCTGCAGCGGCTCAGGGGCCATACCCTAGCAACAGTAAGATAACTATTTACATCCATGGTGGCCCCTATCGTGGATTATGCCTCAAACGTCTGGATGCACACATACAAGTATAGAAGGGCCAGCCCTATCAACTAAATCCAGAGGATTGAGGCATAAGCGATTGTGGGGACATTCCTCACCGTGGCAACAAGCGTAGCAGAAGCAGAGGCGCATATCGCTAGTACACAGGAGCGTTTCCGGAGGCGGGCGATCAAGATGTGGATTGACCTCCACACCCTGCTAACAACCAACCCACTCCGCAACGCTACATCTCGTATCCGAACGTTCAGAAGATACAATCGCTCGCCATTTCACGCTCTGGCAGTGGCACTCGATGAGGTACGACAGGGTGGCGATCAACGCAACGTCAATCAAGAGGTTGTCAACCAGGTTGAAGTCAACCAACTCAACGGAGCCTATCCTCACGATGTCGAGTTGGTTGCGTTGACAAGGTTGGTTAGGCATCGTAGCGATGTTCCCAGACTCCGGTGCAGGGCAGCTCAGCCCAAGGCCGGTTGCGTGTTAGTGCTTATTAGGAGATACTTCCCATGGCACCTCATTATATCATATATGTAGGTACCATGGAGCGCTCCTTAACATGCTATTGGCTTGACGTGTTAACGCGTCAGATGCGATTCGCTCGTCCATCGACTCTGTCGCTCTTGTATCAGCATCGGTCTGATCTCCCCTTCACGGATTGCTTCTCTGGCGTCTCATTTCTTCGGCTTTAATATGTCCCAAAGTTCGGATTTTGACGCTATGAATTTCGCAGCAGCTTCCCTTTTCGCACCAAGTCCCCTAACACCAGCTCCATCAACACCTGAGCCGTCCACACCAGCCGAAGCCCGCGCCACTCGACGAGACGAAGATCGACTGTTCCGACACTTATGTGGCTACACGTGGTCAAATGGATCGTCGAGAGCACCCTGTCCTTCCGAGAACCCGAAAATAAGAGGTTGCTGGCCATTTTCGAGTACCTCAACCCGTTTGTTGCGAGCGCGGATGCCCATATCAGTCATGATGCGGCTCGCAAGCGCACCGTTGCCGAGTTTGAGAAGCACAAGGAGAAGGTTATCGAGGTATTGGGAAATGCGCATGGGTTAATACACATCTCATTCAACGGTTGGAGATCGCGGAATAAGCACGCGCATCAAACCATGACACTACAATGGATACCAGTAGGGAGAGATTCAAGTCCTGCGGCAAGGAACGGCGGGGCCGTGGCTTTGGCTACGTAATCAACCTTGTGGTTAAAGCCATTCTCTCTGGAAAGGGTGCCGACGCATTCGAATCCCGGCTGCGACATGGAGACGTCTTAGCTACGACTGAGTATGAGTTTTGGCGGAAGAAGGGCCCAGTCGGCAAGCTCCATAATCTCGTGGTTGCGATTCACAGGTCTGATGTACTCACCATGCTTCTCCACATTATCCAACGGCTGGAGTTCGATACATCCGAGGATCCTCTCGTGAGAATTCGGAAGCCACTCGACGTGGTTGTCGACAACGAAACGCGCTGGCTGTCGCATCTGTATATGATATGGCAGGCCTTGAGACTTCGACCTTATCTTAAGACACTGACCCTGAAGCACAAGCAAGAATGGGAAAAGGACAACTCATCGAAGCGGTCAAAGCGGCTCAAAGCAAGCGCAATCATGCCTGCCATATGCCGAGACGACAATGGACTGAACGACAAGGACTGGGCCGTCCTAGAGGCGTTTGGGAATATTCTGCAGAGCTTCGAGGACGCATTCAAGGCGCTTGAAGGTGACGGGATTCAACGGAAGCGCAAGCAGGGACATTTCGAGTCCCATGACGAACCAGCAGCAAAGCGTCAGCAGACACAATATTATTCTCCATTTGAACGATAAGATGATAAGGCTCGAATACATCCCTATGAAGAAAGGGATCTTGGCAAGGCAGAGGACGAGTATGCTAGGTAGCAACAGGACCTGTTACCCACGGATAGCGACATCCGTGATCCGCGTGCGTATTGGCATGCGCAGCGGTTCAAATACCCCAGGCTCTCGCGAATGGCCATGGACTTTATGACGGTTCGGGCGATGAGCGCCGAGTGCGAGAGGTTATTCTCGGCGGCAGGTCGCATGGTGACGCCTCTCCGGAGTCAGCTGGAGGCAAGCACAATTAACCCAATCGCACTGGCACCTTGAGCAGAATGGGGTACAAACTATCGTTGTCGACAAGGACGAGACGGAGACGACACAAGAAGATCTGGGCTGGGCAATTCAGGTTGCAGTGAGCAGTTCAGCACGGAACGGTGTAGTAGGAGTCGGCGGGGTCATCGAGATCCCTGTGTCGGTGCGGGGAGGGCCGAGGCTGGAACGATTTTCCTTTACACTTGGTATGAGAACGGAACTCACTAGTGGCTTCAGATGCGACTTCAAGTGCGGCGTTGAGGGCTTCATTCGATGACCCGAGAAGGAAGGCTTGAAGGGAGAGATTGATGATGTGGCCGATGCAGCCGATCCGGGGTTTTTTGGGGTCATAGTCGATCTACCGCTCATCATTAGATTAGTCCATCAAAAAAGGCCGCCAACTTACATTAAGATTCTCTTTCAATCGACGTGCTATGGACTCCAGACATGTGTCGTTTGACGTAGCGTTGTCCCCGGTGTGATAGCCGAGTTTTGGCATGATTCCAAAGGTCTCGAGAATACTCATAATGAGATCAGCTTGCCGCTCTCCAGAGTGGTTGTCGCGACATTCCGGTAGTCCTAGAAGTGCCTTCTGCAGCTGATAATCCTGACCAACCCTCTGAGCACAAACAGCCAGTAGAGTATGACGATGTGGCGATGTCCAGAGATCGGTGGAGATGTGAATAGGTGAGACGCGATTGTTGGTTTGTCTTTTATCTGATCTCTATATAATACGTGATTTTCCGCAATGTGACGCATGGCCTGACGTCTGGACGTGATTAATTGAGGAAAGGCTCATGTTGCTCTGATATCGAAGGGTAAGATTAGAGGTTATTATGTTGTTGATAAGGTGATTGAGGATGGGAAAGGAGAGTTTCTTCCTGCTACTACGACGGCTGTGCATCATGACAAGACTGGTCGGCTCTTTTTCAGCAGTAAGTCACTCACAGATGGATTGATGAAGTGTGGCTAATAGAAATAGGTGTCATTTCGCCTTGCATCTCTGTATGCGAGCCAAAGCCCCAGAACTAAACAACGCACACATGCAGAAAGGCCACAAAGATGAATAGTATGAGAAAGAAGAGTACATCACAGTGCTGGATTTAATGTTAGATAGATCTCCTTTCTCATAGCAACAGAATGTCAGGCACAGGAGAAATAATGCCATTGTCTTGATTATGACAGATAAGATAGTGCTCGACGGAATACTAAACCTATGCCCCGCTAACGAATCTCAAACATATCAATCTTTGCCTGTCCTCGGTCCACCGTCTGCTTAGCCTCGCCTTCCATAAGCTCCACCACGAAGTAGGGCCCGACATGCTTGCAATGAGACCCCTTCTTCCTGAGAAGCACCGGGACTTTGCAGTCAGCGAGCACAACCACCAAGTCCCCCACCTGAGCGGTAGTGGCGATCCCAAGGTAGCCGTTACCTGTGACAAATTTCAGGGAGCGTAGAAATCCCAGTCAGATTCCTCGGTAGTAGAATTGGCGACGAAATATTCTACAGCTCTAGACCCAGAGAGCACAGCTCCATGCATCGCCATTGCATCCATTAGGCCATGGCTGTTAGTGAACGGGCCGGTGATTTGAAGATAGCTGGCAGGGTCAATTCGCTGTCCCAGAACCCGCAACGAGTCATGCGTAGCAACTTTCAGGGATAAAACATGTATGATTGGCAATAGAGTATCGATACAACTATAGGCTCAACTTTTGAGCCCCGTGATCTGATGTAAGGTCGTATTATGCGCCGCAAGCTTGAAAGTGGCCTGATTATAACGTTAGCCACATAGAAATTCCGAACGCTGAGTAGACAGGCCGAGAAGGGTGGTTATGTCTTAGTTCTTGGCATGCATATTAGTAATAATGCCCGACACCTTATTTGCTGTAGGCTCGACTTCGAGCCGTATGATCTGATCTATGGGAAAGTCCAAGAGATAACAGGCACTGTAGCCGGGCGTCGTGGTGCTGCATGTTCTGTCACCTACTAAGCAACTAGGAGTTAGCTAACATGATATCACAGAGTTATAAAGGTTGACCTGTCTCTCCCGCAGAACAGGGTAGGAAACTCACTCCCATATCTCTCCCTTCTGCCTTCTCTCCTATCCATATTTCCCTAAAATGTCCATTATTGAGATCAACGGGAACGTCCTAAACCTGGACAATCTCGAGGCTGTATCACCGGCTGCCCAGAGTACCAACAAGTCTCCCTATGTCCTGATCCGATCTGATTCGATTCTTGACGATAGAACATACAAATCCCTTCGTGAACTGGGGGTTCACGTTCTGGAATATGTTTCGGAAGATACCTATCTGTGTCGTCATAGTGGCAACCCCGAAAAGATAGAAGCCCTCCCTTTCGTGACGCACGTCCTGAACTATGACGAGTTCTTCAAGGTTGAGAGCGGTCTGGCGCCAGCAGAGTCGACTGAAGGAGTAGCGCCCTCTTCTGCAAAAGAGTCTACAGCAGATGTGCGCGTTACCCTCCACCGAGATGTTGAGCTATCCGACGAGATCCAGGCCTCGATTGAAAGGGCGGCGAGAGTCACTGCGAAACCGAAGGGAGGGGACAAACACATGCTCCAACTTAATGGGATCAAGAGGGAGTACCTGAGGGCTATCGCCGCTATCCCTGTCGTCCTGAACATCGTTGAGGTCCTTGAAGCTACGGTGGCGACGGGACCGGCTCGGCGCACGATTGGCCGTGATGCTCTTGTAGCACTCAGGAACAACAACCACACGGACCTTAAGGGGGGAGGCCAGATCATCGCCATCGCGGACACTGGTCTAGACCGCACCCATCCGGCATTCGCACCCCCTGGCAACCGTATTCTCGGCGACAATGTTCCTAACCAGGATCACAGGGGCCATGGTACACATGTGAGCGGTTCGATAGCTGGATCTTACGCGAACCTTCGAGGCGTGGCCACGCGCGCCCAGCTTTTCTTCCAGACCTGCTGGAATCAAGCCCGACAGCAGTTCAGTGTGGACGACCTGGGGCAGCTCCTCGAGGCCGCCTATCAGGCGGGGGCACGGGTGCACAACAATTCATGGCAAAGGCACGGCAACAACATGAGGTACAACGGCGGGGGAGATGTGGTGGACAGGTTTGTCTGGACAAACCGAGATATGGTCGTGTGTTTTTCAGCAGGCAACGATGGCGTGACCATCGGGTGTGAGGCTGGATCTAAGAACGGCATCACGGTGGGAGCCACCAGGGACAGGGAGGCGGCCGACAACGGAAATTTCCCGCGTTACGGAAGGCCATAGGGACCGATATCCCAAAATTATTTTTTAAGCACTTTTTCTTACTGTATTAACCCTAACCGTATACCCTAAGTCCTTTTAATAGTATATAATCTTATATATTATATTAAGGTAAAATACTTTATAATAAGGGAGGAACTATTAAGCCTTAATACTATAGGGTTTAAGTATAATTATATATAATTATATATAATTATATTCTATATTCTATATTACTTTTATTATAGATATATCTTTACTTATTTTAATATTATTTTATTTTATAGATTATAGTTATTATATAGATACTTTTAAGAAATTTATTAAAGCTTTTTTTTATTTAAATTATATATAATAATTTTTTATAATCTTATTTTTAATTATTCTTCCCATCTTAATCTTTATTAATATAATACTTAATTTATTCTTTATTTAAGTAAAGCTATAAAATAATATAATAATAATTCCTTTTATATAAACTTAATTAAAACTTAATACTTACTAAATTATTATTATATTAGCTATTAAGAATTAAATAAGGATTATTATATTTATAAGTAATATAATTATAAAAGTTATTAAATTATATATTTTATTTTAATTTTATAATAATTATTATAATATAATTCTTAATAATATTAAAATACTAATTTATAATAAGTTAGCTAATCTTATTAAGAAGTATATAAAAAGTATTAAGATTATACTAAGTATTAAATTTCTTTTTTATATTATAATAATTAAGTTTATTATTAAATAATATAATAAAAAGCTTATTATAAAAGAATAAAAGATTATTTATTCTATTATAATTTAAATAGCTTTATTTAGCTTTATTAAATTTTTAAATACTATATATAAAATAATTATACTTAGGGATTTTTTTAGGATTATTAAGATCCTATTAAATAATAAGTATAAGTTAGTAATATTATACTTTTAGTACTTTAATATTAAGCTAAAGCTTAATCTAAACTTTATAATACTATTAAAGCCTATCTATAGCTATAAGTAAGCTATTAATAGTATACTTACTAATATTAAGTTTAATACTCTTACTAAGTACTTAACTTCTTATAAGATTAAGTATAAGTATATATTTTTAAGTAAGGAGATTAAGGCTAAGATTAAGATAAAGATTAAGATAGAGATTAAGAAAGAGGATTAAGATAAGATTAAAGTATAGCCCTTTAATAATAATAGTAATAATATTACTAACTTTAGGACTATATTAAATAATATAGCTATAAGTAATAATAATAAATAGCTAGAAAGTTAGGTAAACTTAATTATAAAGAGAGAGCTTTTAGTTTAACTTAGTAAGGAATAGAATAAAAAGAGGGATTAATTAAACTTTAAATTATAATAAATAGTAATATACTTAGTTAAATAGCTAATTATTAATACTCCTATAATTAATAATTCCTTTATTATTAATCTTTAATAAAATTAATATAGTATTAATATTATATATAGCTAGATAATTATAGCTAGTAAGAATACTATAATATATACTAATTATATTAGCTAATAAGTAAGTATTAAGATTAATATAGTCTTCTTTAAAGATATCCTAAAGGGTTTATAGTTAGTCTTTAGGAATAATCTCTATAAAGCTCTTTACCTTCTTTACTTTTAGCTAGAAGTATAAGGTCTAAGGTATACTAAGTATAATATATAGCCTATTATACTATTTATAAATATAGTATATATTCTAAGTATATATAAAGTTAGTAAGCTTTTCTTATATAATTAGTATAAAAAGATAGAGTATTATAATATAGTTAGATAAGGAGTTATTTAAGAATTAGCTAACTATAGTAATCTTACTAAAGTAATCCTAGTATTAGGTTAATATATAAATAAATAAAGTAATATAATTATATACTTACTAAAACTTAGCCTTACCTTTACTTAATTAAAGCTATTAATTCTTAATCTTC
>JAZAVJ010000551.1:0-12348 GCA_037954315.1 Neonectria punicea | reverse complement strand
AGAGGTTTCGAACTGGAGACGAATTTACGCCTGTATTACAGCATGATTGGGTCCGAAATAAGAATCCCTCAGCTTGTCAAGCTTGCAAAGGAATACGGCTTGGAGAGGCGCGGCCACAGCAGCCGTTGAGACCAGTCAGCGGAAATAGAGGCCGGAGACCCAAGCAGTCACGATACCGCTATCAGCAGTGTAATGTAGCTCTATGTAGAGCTGGGAATTGTTGGGACTTCTATCACCATATAAATTAGGTAGGGCTAGAAGTACCTTTAATATGCTTTACTCTGGTTGGCTGGACCCCCCTGCTCGTGACCCAAGTGTAGTCTTACGACACTCAAAGGGATAAACTCCCATACTGACAATCGACGATGGACTTAACAGCAAGCTCAAGCGATCGAACATCGGGTTGAGTAAGTTGAAATTACACTGATTCCTTGCGTAGCTAACGGTATGGCCAGATTTTCCACCAGACACATGAAAACTGCTAAGCGATCGACCTCCACAACAGCGAAGGAGCTTTAACGTTTGCGATGCCCGATATTGGTGTTGATACTCTCCTCGGCAAGAAGGAACATATTAAGGGAGAGCATACCTTCATAGTTGATGGGCAAACATTAGTGATAGTAGAGGGGATGCTGATTACTATCTTTAATCCAGGCGCGTTTCGTGCTACCTTCTACTGAAAGAGCACTAGGCTTAAGGGGTAACCTATGTCCTAGGGATATAGGGTTAAAGTGTATAATATAGATATAGAATTTAGGTAATAGGGTACTATTATAGGCTGCTTTACTCTTATAATAAGCGAAAGTCTAAATGCTTAAGGATTTCCTAGCCTACTTTATATCTAACCCTTAGAATAAAAAAGATATCCTATATATTAATATTAGGAATTATTATAATAATAGAATCTATTTATATTTTACTTAATTTAGAAAATACTATATCCCTCTACCTTTCTTAGCGCTATTAGCAGCCTACTTTTATAGCCTAAAGCATTAAGGAGTCTACTAAGATATTATCTAGCTATTTACCCTTTACCTTTAGAAACTAAATAGCTATAGCTAGGTTAAGGTTAGTAAGGAAACTATAAGATATTCCTTTTTAAGCTTACTCTTTAGGATAAGATCTAGTAATATATTAAAGTGATTTATCTCTAGAGGAGCTAATACTTCTAGACTAAGGATTAAAGGTTTAAAGGTACTAATACTATATAATAAGAGGGGGGGGCTACTAAATAGATCTAATTACTACCTTTTAGTTCTCTGAGTTTCTAATAGATCTAGCTATGTTAAAGGAGCTATAAATTTTATAAGGGTTTAGAGGAAACTAACCTAGCAAAATCCACCCATTCTCTATACTATTTATATAGTAAACGTTATTAATAATAGTAATAAACTTAGCCCTTATCTTAGGAAAGATAGTATAATTACTAATAATATATAAAAACAATACTATAAAAATATTAATATAGCCATTCTTCTCTATATTCTTAAAAGCAGTCTTTATTAATATAAATAATATAAGTATTAACTAATTAATTAAGACTTTTAGATTAGCTAGGTTAGTATAAAGGAAAGGTAAAAAAGCTAAACTCTCTTTATCTCTATTAACTAGTTTTATAACGTTATTATTAAATAGGTTCATTTATTATTTTAAGAACTATCTTATAGTTAGAGTCTTAAGAACGGTCTTATTCCGATCCAATTCTCTCCGTAGCTGGCCGAAGGCGGTGGCAGCGCTAAGCTTCGATTGGTGTTCATCTGTAGGAACATCGAGGCCGAAAAGCGACGCATCGTTGTCCAAGGAGAATTTCATAGCTCGGACCTGGTGTGGCGAGGGTATTTAGTATGGCAAGCGCAAGGACAGCGATATGGAATGGCGACGAGGAAGGCGACGAGGAAGGCGACGAGGACGGCGACGAGGAAGGCAATGAGGACGGCGATGAGGACGGCGACGAGGACGGATGAACGGAAGAAAGGAGGGGCTGGTCCAGACGATTAAGGTAATTGGCCATCAGAACCCTCTCCCTTTTAGCCTCTTGGCCATGAGTGGGGCCTGGATGCGCTCATGCAGACCATCAGAGGACCGTTTATCTAACAATACCCCTGTTGCTTCCCATTTGATTGTCATGCAGCCGTGGAGCCGTTCCATTTTGAGTCAACAGGCAAGGCAGCCCTGGATCTAGGCTGAACTATGGGCTGAGGATGCACTTAGCACGCGTAAAAGAGTGCATTTATTTTCTTACAAGGCAGACGTAGAATTGTAGAATAAGGCGAAGCATAAAAGGCATAAATAGCCTTAAGACCCCTATCTAATGATAGTTTATATCACAGTGGTCCATATCCATCTTTACCTTCCAGACCAAGCCAGACTCAACCTCCTCACAAAGGCATGGCATCTACATCGAGTCGGGACGGGTTCTGCGAGAGATGTGGTTGTGCGAATGGCAATCATTCTTTTGGTCTATGTCGTGGCAAGGATAAACAGGGGTCGAAATGGAAGAAGTGCAAGTTTGAGTGGACCCGATGTACGACTGGGGGACATTCGGATTTCGTTAATGCCCAGTATGTCGATTGCTCTCGCTGCGAGAGACACCCAGGGGGTGTTCCAGAACACTTCTGGGGCACCCAGCCAGACGACGATCCACAGGTGTTCACAGCGGATGAAATTGGGCTGCCATACCCTGGAGAGCAAACTGAAGAAACCGTTCGCTCCATCGACTTGAGTGAAGCGGGGCCATCAAATCCCGGCCATACGCGAGCTTTCTCTAACGAGACCATGTCTACCGATCCCCTTCAATGGGATCAGGAGAGGTATGACCAAGAGACAACAGACCTGGCACAACAGTTCAGCGGTATTCAGGTCGACGATCAATTCACCATTTCGAGTGCGGATTCAGAATATGTGTCTACATATTACTCTGGCGCCAACATATGTTTCTGTTCGGCAGATGGCCAAGAAATTACAACCCGCATGAGCGAATGGTCACAGGCGGTGGTTGGCGATGCTAATACGCCTTGTGTGTATATTGATACATCGCTTGGTCGATTCTATTCCTGTGAACCTCCTGCCGGTGAACTAGGGGAGAGCTCGAGAAGTGGTAAGGGTAAACACCGTGGGCACGGTGAGAAGCACAGTAAGGGCAAGGACAGCAAGAGCAAGAAGGACAGCGAGAGCAAGAAGGATAGCAAGAGCAAGAAGGACAGCAAGAGCAAGAAGGATAGCAAGAGCAAGAAGGATAGCAAGAGCAAGAAAGACAGCAAGGAGGATAGCAGGCGGGAGAAAGACGATGAAGATGATGACGGTGAAGACGAAGACCATGAATGCCAGGACTATGAATATGGAGAGGTTTAGAAGGGACCTATTAAATTGCCGAATTTCTATATACTGCGTCCAGTTTTCGAATGAGAAGACCACGGTGCCCAAGCTACGGAGCACTATTGACAGATGACTTGGCTGCACCGTCTCTTTACAACTGAGTCATCTGTTAACAGAAACGTCACATGACATAGTCCGCCACCCAATACGCGGCGTGTCCCAGCATCACGTGCTTAGAATCTCGGGAATAACGCTGGAGCCAAAAGTAACCGAACCAGCTTCAACTCAGGTCCGTGGCAGACCGGCGACATTCAAGCAATACACCTGGATGGCGAGTTGATACGATTTGGCATGACGAGCCTTCTCTCCGACCCGACGACTAGCCCTCCGTCATACACGGAAGGCGCAACATTGGAGAAGCTCTTTGGTGGCCCTAAAGCCGAATCCATCTTCTCCAGGAGCGCTTCGCGATGGCAAGCCTTGCTTCTGCGTGCAAAGTCCATCTCCAACATGCCAGAAACGAGCCTCGATTTGAAGGAGTCCCTTTGCCGTATCCCGCAGCTACCCATCCATATTCCTAGCGACTCTAGATGGATTGAAGGTCACTCCACCTGGAGCAATGCCGATGCTTCATGCCCCATGGCGACAAAAACAGAACGCGTCATGCGAATATTCTTAACAAAGCGCCATCCAACGATCTGTACGGTATCTTCGTCGTCCAACTTCCATATTTGGGACAAGAAAGCGAACAATGGCATCATGCTCTTGACATTGGGCTGGGCATACGTCTTGAGTGCGGAGCTCGCAGAGAGAAAAGGCCTCCGCATGGAATATGGCTTGCCAGTCGACACACCGTCGGTACCGATAGTACTGGACCTCGATTACGCTTCTCCGGCTGAGCTGAGGTGGTGGAGGGCTATAGTCAGTCCCGGCGTCGGGTGGTCGATGACTGAGGGTGTCGCACCATGGGCAGTTTCGGTCATGGACATCGGCATTGAGATCCGGGGCGGTGCCAGGAGCGGGGGACGCCCACCGACGGCACGGGAAGCGGCATGCTACCTCTCAAGGCTCTGCGATGCCTATGATCTCGGCAATCAATCGTCAGCGGCACTGGCAGCAGCCCTCACCATCCCACTTCATGCCTCTACAGCGTCCCATAAGCCTATCGCCATCGAGCTTCCTAAGCCCGTCTTTGACGCTTATATCGGCTGTCCGAGTCAGCATGAGCTCCCAGCTGACTTTAGGCTGATTGGCTACTCTATGACACTGAGTCTCAGCACCTGGGCTTTAGGTCCCTCTCTGTGGAGCGTATTCTGGGATTCAGATGTGCCATGCAATTTCGCGGGAGCCTGGCTAGCACCTATCGCCAGCATCCTCAAATCAATCATTGACAATGATGATATGGAGCTCCTTGCAAAATTGTTATCATTTAGTAATGTCTCGCCCTTGTGGCTTGGTATTGCACTCTGTGGCCGCAAGACAATCATCAACTCGATATTACCTTCCTTGACCAAACTCTACGATCTTCCCTTCTTTCGACCAAATATAGATGCTGCCGCTTGGACTGGTACAGCACAGTCTTTCTTGGACTGCCATCAGACGCAGCCATGTCTGGATGGCATGGTATCACGAGCAGATGTCTGGCGCTTACGCCATGACTGCCATGAGCAGTATTCTAATGACGCATTCAAGTATACGCCACCCTACGGATGGCCCCCGTTTGGCGAGATGCGGGCTGTGGATGTTGAGCTCGAAATTCAGAATCACCTTCCTTGTTCGCATGATTGGAAGTATTCGCATTGGAGCTGGTCGCTTCGCGGAGAGGTAGATGCAGGCTTTTCTATGGATGGAACAGATTGTCATCGACCCCGAGAAAAGATTTCGATGGACACTAATCCAGCTCACTGCGTCAAAATGGAGGAGAGCGGGGTCATTCATCTTGTCTCAGAGACGGCCACGAAAGCTGTGTTCTGGTGGTCTTGCGACCAGGTGGAGAGAGGATTTGGCGGAACTATTGTCCCCCGCCATTTTGGACCGGATGAAGTGCTGAAAGATTCTGAGAAAATCCCCCACTTGGAAACTGACTTCATCTACCAATGGCTAGATACCGTAGATACTTGATTTTATCTTCCGGCCTGCGTTTCTACCCAAGGACATCGAGAGTAATGTTAGTTTCATGGTTGCGAGAGACTCCTATGTGGTCGCGCTCTGAATGGAGTCATGAACAAGAAGTCAGCAGATGATGTCCTTTTCTGATTAGAACAACAGTAGCGGCCCAATTTCGGGACATACATTCTAAAGCTTCTGTCTAAGCGAGCCCCGGGGATGCCGATATCCGTAACAAGGAGCCACCCACCTCTCTGTACAGGACGATGCTTAGGGAACCAAGAGTTGAACGTGATACCGTAGCGCATGAATTTTAGCTTGCTTTGCCTTAGTGGACGAGTAGTGAACCTAGCTGATAGCTATTTTACTTTGCGTCCCGAGCCCGTTGATGACAGAAACCACGCCATAAGCTGAACTAGGGATCTAGGCGTAAGACAGCATCTAGACATATTAACGACCCCTGAACTGGCTAAACCAGCGAAATGATCCTTCACCCCATGATTCCTACCACACCTCGGTTAGCATGACCATGTCGGCGTTATCCTGGCCCGTCGGTCTCCGCGTACTGTTGGCTCGCCAGGCAACTTTGGCCACCTTCTCTAATCGTTCTATCGGTAAGGGTGGGAGCTACTGATGCTAATACAGCCGCCCCCTAAGGCCTTCAGGAGAAGAAGAGAAAGATTTCATTAAGGGATATACTTTCACCCATAATATCACCACCTGATATCCCGCTTCCCCGCTCTTATGCCATGCCATTACCTCCTTGATCCCGATCCATCCTCTCACTGCCTCGTTCTTTGTAATACATACGCCGCTTCCTACTGCCCGCCCTTCCCTTCCAGGCTCGGTACCGGCAGTCTGGCACGCCTGCGCCTGTGAGCGGACCTCCAATTTCCTCTGTTGGGTCTCCTCCCACTGGCCTGTCGCCAAGAAATCGCTGCTCGTCGTCGATGGATCAGTCACCGCCTGGGTAGCTGCCGACCAATACCATTGGAGCTGCGAGCCTCTGCCGTCGGCGGTGACTGTCGGCGGTGCAAATAAGATCACGTGACTCTTGCACCGCCGGCGGTGTCTGTGCAGCCTACAAATAATTGTTGTTAGGCAACTATGCTCCCTATACCCTTCTCTTTCATACGTACACTGATCAGCCTACTCGATGAGCGAGCAATTCACCCTAATACTTACTTAGCACTACTGTTTACTATTTAATATAAGGAATGAAATTATCGAGAGTTAGATTAAGCGAGCGTATAAGGTTTTCATTTAGGATATTAGGGATAATAAGTAGTAAGCTATCTATAACTTAGCCTTATCCTATTATAATAGTATACTATACTATATCTTAATAATTATATATAGCTTATTTAATATCTATATTTATATTTAATTTAATAATTCACTAGCTAGTAGTTCCCTTTATTACTAGGTTATCTATATCATATTTCCTAGCTATATCCTATAGATTAATAAGAAAATTAACTTAGAGGTAGCTATTATAAAGTTAGTAACTTAGTAGGCCTCCCTTTAGACCTTAATAGGTTTATTAACTTTACTTTTTAAGTATATAACTAAAAAAAAAAGAATTCCTATCCTTAAGATCTATATATAGTTATATAAAGTATAAAGTCTAATTAAATATACCTTTATTATTATAGACTATATTTAGAGTATTCCTTTTAGTACTTTACTTTTTAAAATAACTAAAAAATAAGGATACCCTTATAATAATAGCTAAATACTAGCCCTAACTCGCGTTTATAACTAGCTAGTAAATGTCTTTATCTAGCTATATAGTCTAGAGTTTTTAGAGATTAGTATCCTTAGAATACCTACCCTAGAGTTACTAGATATTACCGTTCGCTATTATCTACTACTAGTTAAGGTAGTCCTATAGGAGGTTAAGTATCTAAACCCTACTATCTTCTTCTTAGAGAAGATAACCTTTAAAACAGGCTATAAATATATCCATGCCTTAATAAAGCTAGGGTATAACTAACTATTTAAGACTAAGAATCTTAGCGTAGACTCTTAGGAGGTAGCCTTAAAAGTAATTTATACCTATTATAAATTCTATATAGATTAGGGCTTATAATAGGTTTGTAAATTATACCTAATAGATACTAATAAGGGTCCCTTTATGCTTATATATAGTAATATAGCCATATATAGTAGTAACCTACTTTAGGATAAAAAGCTAAATCTTATTACTATTATTAACTAGGAGTAGTACTATATTATCTTAGTCTTATATTTCATTCTATTAGTATAGCTTACTAGGTTCTTTCCTAGCCCTATTTAGTAGATATATTACTTTAAGATTTTCTATAGCACTTAGATAATAGGTCTCTATAAGTCTATTATAGATAGATTAAAGGTACTTCTCCTATAGTTACTACTAGTAAAGAAGTGGAACTACCTACCTTATAAGCCTTTCCTAATAGTAGTACTTCCTATACTTTATCCTAAGACTATTAATAATATCTTCTAAGACTTTATAATATATAAACTATTCTATTTACTATAGAGTAAGTAGGTTAGTAAGAGGATAGAGAAGTTACTAGAAGGGGTAGATATATAAGGCTTTCGTAACTATAGGATAGCTAACTAAGAAGAGTATAATAAAGCTTATAAAGCTTATATTAAGGAATATAGAGAATTGCTTAATTATTACTACTAGAATTACTAATAGAAAGAGTAGAATTTTAATATTCTATAAGAACTTCTATAGCTTTTACCTCTCTTTAGCTTAGGATAAGATAATTTTACTATTTCCTCTAAAGGACTTTATTATATATCTTTATAAGGATAAATATAGAGTAGTATATAAGTAAAAGAGACTTATTAGATCTTAAGTTTACTTTTTCTAGATTAGAGCTTATTTATATTTCCTTAGTTTATTAAACTAACTAGAAGAGTATTTTAAGTTATTAATATAAATATATAGAGATTAAATAAACTGCTTATTATAATATTAAGTATAAGATATAAGTATTAACTACTAAATAAAAATTATAAGAGAGCTTTTACTTATTAATATAGTTTAAACTAAGTATGAATAGAGAAATAGTATTTATATTTAGAGAGTCTTAATACCCTATTAAGCTAACTTAATATCTAACCTTCTTAATGCTTTTTATTTAATTTAGTTAAGTACTAAACTTAGATTAAGCCTTAGGAATAATAGAGAAGGGTATACTATATCTTAGCTTAAGAATAATTACTTTATTTTATTCTATATATATATTATCCTCTTCTAATATTTACTTATTACTAAATAATATTATAGTTAAAAGTAAAGCCTTAAGTAGTTCTCTACCCTTCTTAAGATATATTACTAATTAGTTAGTATATAGTAGCTAATATAGCTTAGGGATCTATTTAAACTATAATTAAAATGTTACCTTATTACTCTTAGTAATACGCTTTAATAAAATATTATTAAGAGGCTATTTCTTAAATTAAGTAAGAGATATACTAGTCTTAAAGGGGACTAGTCTTACCTATAATAGTATTATATATAGATATTTAGTAACCTCTTAGTAACTTAGTAGTATATCTTATTAATTATCTTTAGTAAGGGCTCTAAGTACTAATAGAAGTACTATAAACTAAGTTATAAAGAGATTAAGATACTCTATAATACTTATAACTATACTATTCTTTATTATTAGAATTATTTCTAGAGCTATATATATATAAGGATTTATAATAAGAATAGTACTAAGATAGTAACTCCTAAAATAGGGAAGATACTTAGGCTCTAAATAGTGGTTTAGATCTAGCCTCCCTAGCCTTAGACTTAGCATTGCTAGATATATAGCTTATATTATCTAGGTCTTATTCTTAATATAATTTAGGTAAGTATCTTATAGGAGTTAATAGTATTAACTATCTTACTAATAGCCCTAGTAGCTCTAGTAGCTTTAGTAGCTTTAGTAATAAGCTATTATTTATTTAATATACCTAGATATAACTAACTTTTATAGCTAAAAGGCAAGATATTAAAGCTAGTATTTATATAAGCTACTATATCTTTAGTAGATTTAAGTTTTAGCTATACTTAGTATTATAGCCTAGGTTAGGACTAGGTAGTTACACTTAGTAGAACTATTTTAGCAGCGGAAAGGGACTAGAAATAATACCCCAAATCGATAGCAGTCCCTTAAGAAGGTATATAGTAAAGCATTATATAGGTATCTTCATCAATCAGCCTAAAGCTACACCAGATTGCGCGTATATACTATAGTAGTCTTATATTTAGTACCCTCTAGTAGGAAAGCATCTTATAAGAATAATTATTAGGTTAGTAGTAGGAAAAGAATGTTAGCAAGGCATTAAAATGGCTTACCGCTAGCTTAATAATTAGTATATAAGGGATAAAGGGCGGATAGTAATTCGTATTATAATTAGAAAAGAAAGATCTTAAATTCTCTTATAAATAAAGGTAAAGGATTTAAGCTTTAAACTTAAAGAGTTCTCTTTCTCTTATCTCTCTATAAGAAGGGAAGAATCTCTCTATAAGTAAAATAAAAATCTCTCTAATCTCTCTTTAAACTAATAATAATTATAATAATAATAATAATAATTATACTCCCTTCTTAATCCCTATCCCATCCCTCTTCTAACTATCTATTTTATCCTTATTAAATCCCTATTAGTAACTTACTAGCCTACCTATCTAGAGATGCTTACTATATACCTCCCCTATAATCTAATAATTACCCCTAATTAAGCTAGGATTATATATAAAGAAAATACCTCTCCTTATAGAAATCTAAATAAAGAAACTAGTATATATAGTAAGAAGTATCTTATAAGAGCTTCTTCTAGTCTAAATTTAATAAATAAAGGAAATCTATCTAATAATCTACCTCCTTATTCCTAAATCTATCCCTCTATTAGAGTATCGCGATTATATTAAGAGAATAGCTACTTTCTCTCCCCCCTTAGATAGTATTATTCCTCCCTAGTAATCTTTACGATCTTAGGCGGTATAACTATACTATAGGTAAAGTTAATAAGTTCTACCTACTAGCTAAAGGAGATTAAACCTTCCGGGATATAAGTTATAAAGGTCTTTAATTTAGGTAGATAAAATATTAATCGCTAAGCGATCTAGGGTAAACTTATTAGATTAGTATTAGTAGTTATTTTCTTCGCCCTATTGCCTATTTTATAATCGCAATATATTTCCTACCCTTCCTTAACCTTTTAATTATCTATATAAATAAAGAGAGTATTATTAATAAACTAGCTTATTAAGACTATTAGGGTTTAAGTCATTCGGGTCTTTATGGGCGTGGGGGCTAGCGATACATCCCGTATCGAAATATCGCTTCTTGCTAGGCTTTTAGATACTTCTCTTATTAAGATATTACTTCTTAAGGTCTATAGGGGCATTTATGCTCACGAAGGCATCTTTAGTAAGGATAGTACCGAAGATTTAATCCCTTTAACTCCCTCCTTTAGCTTTAATACTAATCCTACTAAAGGCTACCCTTTCTTATTTAAGGTATTATCCTTCTTTAAAGATCCTATAGTTAAGGGCGCTTTTGGAGGAGTCTGGCTAGGGGAATTGCCTAATGAGGAAATCACGATTAGGTTCTTCCTAGTTTAGCGGGCTAAGGCTAGAGACTATAAAGGGGAAGAGGGGATTTGGATTAGTAATTGTTATAGGGAGTTACTAGAGCTAAGCGAGATAATGCTTCTTAGTATATAGTAGCCGCGTTCCTTTAGGAGTCCTTTAATAATATTATATCCTATTCTTAAGTAGGCTTTAATAAGATTAGTAGGTATTATAAACTTAATCTTGCTAATGTCTAATTAGTATATAGATAAGCTTTAAATCTCTTATTTAGAAGGTATAGCTAAATATAAGATTAGGTAGTATTAATCTAGGATCTTATAGAATCCTACTCCTAACTAAAAGACTATTAAAAATCTATTATAGTTTATATAGATATTTACTATTCGAAGCTTTTTATTCTTTAGTAAGAACTAGTATAAGGTATCTAAAGATTATATAATTATATAATTAGTATTTCCTTTACTATACTTAAAGTCTTTAATTCCTAGTTCTTTTATAATTATATAGCTAAAGAAGCTTTTAACCTAATTAAGCTTAAGTGCTTAAGTTCCTTCTTTATCTCCCTTCTTTACCTTTCTAGGCTATCCTATCTTCTAATCTTAGAAATAAAGGGTAAATCTAGCTCCCTTAGGTAATTCTTCTAAGGCTCCTTAAATAGTAAGATTCTTTATAGCAATACCTCTATTAATTATCTATTCCTTTAATAGGCTAACTAACCCTTAGAGGGTTAGAGTAATAAGGAAGGTTCTAAGATAACTATATTCCTACTAGCTATCTTAATAAGAGGTAAGCATTCTAAAGATAAGGAAGTTATAGGGTATACTGTTTTTAGCTATAATCTCTCTCTAGGTAGTAATAATAGCTATAAATCGCTCTTCCTTCCCTTTCTTTAGAGTATTAAAAATATAGAGGTAAGCATCTCTTACATCCTAGATATAAGTAACCTAGTAGGTCTAATTAGCGAAATAAACGATCCTAATGAGGAATTAGTAATTAAACTAAATTTCTCACAGCAGTCAGAATCCTAAGGTAGGTTAATTCTTTAAGATATAGGCTATCTCCTAAATAAGCTTAGTTAAGTACTTAGATTATCCCTATTAATTACTTTAGACTTTAGAGGTATTGAGATTAAGGCTACTAAGGGCAATAGTAACTAGGTCTCTTAGGTTATAAGTTATTAGGTAGAGGAACGTAAGGAGGCTAAAGTTGGTCGATATTTTATTATTTAGAAGATCGCTTAGGAGTCCCTATAGATTAGTATAGTATTCCTTCTAGGGTCTAAAGTCTTTTTCGCTAAAGTCTAGGTAATGCTAAATAGATCTAACCTAGGCTTAGATCCC
>JAZAVJ010000550.1:0-12379 GCA_037954315.1 Neonectria punicea | reverse complement strand
CTACAACAACAACAACAAGGAGACAAGGGCAAGGGCCCGATTACCAAGAAATCCAAATGGCGTGGTTCAAGGTTCTACATAGTAAGGGAGCAGGTTTGTCTGGTGCAGCGGCGCATTGGGCGGCGTCTCCTCCCTGGGCTCTCTGGCCCTGTCTCACTTGGGCTTAGGCAGCCCGACCCCAAAATAAAACCAGGGACTCAGTGCCATGATGCACCCATGATGCCCATGCGCCATCATGGCCCTGGCCAATGGTGCTCGTCGTCCAGCTTTTTAGCATCTCGAGCTTGGTCCTTTGCCAGTGCTATATAACATAACAAGGACAGCTGGCCATGGGATGGCGCCCCTCCTCGCCTAGCTACCGAGACGTCTTCCAATATACTGTATTGTCGACTGTCGCGCATGCATCTACAGTACTTACTATACGGTACTAGTAGAGCTCCGAGTCTCTGCGTACATGCATGCGTGCGTGCGTACGCAAGTGGGAGTGCGCCGCACTCGGTGTCGGTGGGAAGGAAACCTGCAACTCAACTCACGGCGTCCATTACTAACTATTGCGGTTGGTCGGCACCAGTTGCATCCCGCCCGAGTCGGTGTCGTATCGTATCGTATCGACGTCTCGTGTTTTGCGGTGGCTTGCCCATGCCGTGTCTTTGTTCTGTCAGATTCTTACGCAAACCCATCATGATCTACCATGTGCCGTACCCGCTCTACCGGTGGGTTCGGCTTCTGACCCTTGAGCTCTAAGCTACAGCCAATGTGACTTGGGGATATACGGCCGTAGCAGGGAGTCTGAGTGAGTGAGTGAGTGAGGGTCAGACCAGCAACTTACAACCAAGCCCTGCTGCTTTCTAGTGTACGTAGGCGACTGGAATAGCGCCATTCACTTGAGACTTGAGCCGCCCATTGCCATTGTATGGACGCCAAGACCCATCCCGCCTGAGAATCGAGACCGGCCCATTGATCCATCACGAACTGGAGCTCTTCGGGCAATTTTTGGTAAGGCACATAACTAACTGCTGGATCCTGCGTGATGCGTCCTGGCCGCCTCGCAGCCAAGCCGTGCACTACAGTACCTAGCGCCAGGTAATGCCTCTAGCGGCGCAGGATTGGGTGATGAAACCCGCCAGCGGGCATCTTGTCCAGCAGGTCAGCTCCGGCGAGTCCGTGGCGGCCCCGGGGCCATCGTCGTATTCTGTAACTCCCTTGCTCCCCAACGCTCGTTAACCATGGATAGCCCTTGTGGCCGTCGTCTCTGGAGGGTGATGCTCAGCAGGGGATCGAACACGAACGAGCCAGTGGGCAACTGGAACGCCGCATCACTCTACATCTGACCCAGCTGGACCCAGCCCTCGGCAGTACTGGTGGAGAAGACCTGCCCCCTTTCCTCTTTGGAACGCCTGTCTTCCAGGGCTCCAAAGGATGCTTGCTTGCTTGCTCCCCACATATGACGTGCTTCGAAGTTGAATTGAGGCTATAAACGCGTTTGTGGCGGCTCCAGGTAGCTTCGTTCTTAGTGCGGCGCTAGGTGTGGCGAGTGAATGTGGCTCATCGCTGTGGCGACTTTCCCCGGAGTGTGGCTGTTCGGATCATCTATAGTCCCATCTCCGCCCCCACTCCCCAATTTTTCTTAACTTTCTCCCACACCGTGGGGAATATCGGGCTTATCCCGAAAGGGAAAATCTTGGCGGTGGCAGAACTCAACGGAACGGTCCAACATTGGGATTCGGTGTCCTTCGGCCACCGGTCTTCGGCTTTCTCCTCACCACAGTTTTATATCGCGGTCCAACCCCCTCCAAAGTCGTGCCGCAAGCTCAGCCGACTTGCTACCTCCCCCCTCTCGCTTCCTGAGCGCGAGTTTCTCTCTGGCTTTGATCTTGCCATCATCGCCTTCTCTTCGGTTCCTTGCAATCGCTCGTTGGGCGCCTAGCTTGCTTCGAAAAAGCGCTCTATCACAGGTCTTGGCGGGGAACTTCCACCTTTCAACGAGCCATGGCCTCCTCCGACGATGCTTCGCTCTTCCAGCGAAAGTACATCGACTACGTCTATATGCCCGCCTTGCTGCTCATTGTTGGCACGCTCATTGTCAAGAAGGAATGGACTCCTTACTCTGCTCTGGTGGCGCTCGCCTTTGGCATCTGGAACTTCAATGCCCTGAGTAAGTGTCTCGATCCCGTTGTGGTGGGGGAACTCGTAGGCTCACACACGGAACCACAGAGATTAAGAAGGTCCTCAAGCCCGATGTCTTCCAAGAGTTTGAACTCGAGGAGAAGACCGTCATCTCCCACAATGTCGCCATGTAAGTCCCAGCGCAACCACTTTCTCAGCCTATTTCCTCAGCAACAGCAACGTCCGATTCTGACTGGTGACCCTTGCAAATAGCTACCGCTTCAAGCTCGAGAACCCCTCATCCATCCTCGGTCTCCCCATCGGCCAGCACATCTCCATCGGTGCCAAGCTCCCCCAGCCCGATGGCACCACCAAGGAGATTGTCCGCTCCTACACGCCCGTCTCCGGCGACCACCAGCCTGGCTACTTCGACGTTCTCATCAAGTCGTACCCCCAGGGCAACATCTCCAAGTACATGGCTTCTCTGGTTGTGGGCAAGACCATCCGCGTCCGCGGTCCCAAGGGCGCCTTCACATACACCCCGAACATGGTCCGACACTTCGGAATGATCGCCGGCGGCACCGGAATCACTCCGATGCTGCAGGTCATGCGGGCCATTGTCCGAGGCCGGGCCGCCGGAGATAAGACCGAGGTCGATCTGATCTTTGCCAACGTCACTCCCCAGGACATCCTCCTCAAGGAGGACCTCGATGCCCTTGCCACCAAGGATGCTGGCATTCGCATTCACTACGTCCTCGACAAGCCCCCAGAGGGCTGGACTGGTGGTGTCGGCTATGTCACTGCCGACATGATTACCGTGAGTCTCCACCCCCGCCATTCGGAATGTCTCAAGTCACGAACTAACCTCTTGCAGAAATGGTTGCCGAAGCCCGCCGACGACGTCAAGATCCTGCTCTGCGGTCCTCCCCCCATGGTCAGCGGTCTGAAGAAGTCCGCCGAAAGCCTTGGCTTCAAGAAAGCCCGCCCTGTCAGCAAGCTCGAGGATCAGATCTTCGCATTCTAGACATGTCACCGTGCTTGACCAACGGCCGCATTCTAATCCCAATTGGCCGGGCTCTCAGCAGTTGCAGTTATCAAAATGAAGAAAAAGATACAGACAAGCATGTTCAGACAAATGACTTTCGTCAAGATGTAAGACAATACATGTCGGTCTAAGAGGGGGTATGCGACGTGTTATCACTCAGGTGTGCCCATAGACCAGCCTCCTTTAGCTTGGAGGCAGTCCAATCGTGGTACCAATACACGTCGGGCGCGATACGATTAAAAAAACCATTGCAAACACACTTTCCATTTTCCCTGATCCATGTTTAAGAGCTTCTAGCCATATAGTACAACCTGCCTGGGACCAACCCGAGCTTTTGAGAACATGTCAACATTCTAGATAAGAAGAGGTTCCTCCTGTCTTACATCATCTTCGCTACTACTCCTCATCGTCGTCATCAGGTTCCGCCATGCTGGCATCTGCCTTGCGACCGCCCTCGTCATCGGATGGGCTTTTGGTCCGCGCAGGCTCTTCGCCTTCGTCCTCATCCTCGTCACTCTCGACGACTCGTCCGCGGCGCGCCCGCTTGTGTTGCTGACGAGGAATGACCGTCTCTTCTTCATCTTCGCCTTCACCTTCCTGGTCCGCCTCGTCGACATCCATCTTATCGGCGGCTTCCTCATCCACCTCCGAAAGAGGGCTGTCCTCTCGGTCGAGGTTTCTCTCGGCGCGTTCGAGGGCATCGTCATCGTCGTCGTCGTCGCTGTCTACCACGATCTCGGCAGACTTGAACTTGGACGATTCCTTCTTGGTGAGTCGGCGTCTCTTCTTCGTTTGCGTCTCCTCCTCCGATTCATCATCGTCGTCTCGCTCGGTCTTCTTCTTTTTCTTCCCTCCAGACCTCTTCGGTTTGGCTTCTCCTGAGGCCCGCGGTGCCGCCTTGCGCTTCCGCTTTACCTTGTCTCCCGTCTCCGCGTCGGTCGTCATTTCTGCGTCCATACGCGCTCGCTCCTCCTCCGCTCTTTTCTCGGCCAAAGCCCTGTCACGGGCGGCAATTTCCTCACGTTCCTTCTTGATCTTTTCCTGTCGTTGCCTTTCTTTCTCCAAGACCTTCTGACGCTCCTCCTCACGTCGCCTCAACTCGGCGTCTCTCTGCTCTCGAGCAGCTTGGATTTTTTCCTTGTTCTTCTCCTCCCACTCCTTTTGTTTGCCAATGGCTCTTTCGAGCTGTTTGCGCAAAGTGTTGCGGGCCATGTTGGCTCGTTGCTCAACGTCGTGCTTGGGATAGGGGGTTTGAGGATGAGCGGCAATCTCGTCTAGAGACGTGATCGCAGCTTCCAGGCCCTCGGCCGCTTTCTCAAGCTGCTCTGACGTGCGCTTGTTCTCCGGCATTGCCTGAATTGTGGTAACAAGCTGGATCTGCACAAAGGCAACGTTGAACTTGTAGTGAACTTGCTCAGGGGCAACCTCAAGGGCCTAGAGGTTGGTTAGCATGACGCGACAAGGTGTAGAATATGATTAACAACTCGCCTTCTGCGCACATTCGAGCGACTTGTTGTACGCATCAACATCACCCTCTGCTCGGCCACGGTTCAACCACGTTCGGCCCAGGCAGGCGAGGATAAGAGGATCATTTGCCTTGCCATCTCGAGACAGAGCCATCTCATAGTGCTCGATCGCCTTTGAGTATTGCTTCAACTCCGCGTAAATGTGTCCCAGGTTGACATACAAATGAGAATCCCTGAGCGTTTCTCGGATCTTGTTAAAGATTCCCAGGGCTGCTTTGTAGTCCTTCTTGTCCTCAACAAGAGCAATGGCGACGCCCTGAGCGGCGTATGCATTCTTTGGGTCGAGAGACAGAGCTTTCTCAAAGAATTCGACAGCCTTTCCATACGTAATGCTTCGCTTCTGCTTCTCTGACTCCGACTCTCGGCGCATCTCTCTTGCTTGCATCAAGTAAAGGTTGCCCATCCCGACCAAGGCGTGCCTATCGTGCTTGTCGTAGTTTTGCAACGTGTGTTTGTAATGACGGAATTCAGGGTCTTCGGCGACATTTGTAGGGCGCTTCCTTGAGTGCACCTTGCCGAGATACCATCCATAGAGAGCCCGAACCTCGAGATCGCTGTTGTTTTCCTGATACAGCTTGGCCACTGCATCCGGACCTTCCTTGTTGGGATTCTTCCTGAGTTTGATGTATGCGAGCCTGGCACGGGCATCCGTATAGTCGTCATGTCGAGCAAGGAGGCCTTCATAGACCTCAACGGCCTTATCCGTGAGGCCTCGCGACTCGTAGCTCCGGCCAAGATTGAAGCTGATAGTTGAGACCAGCGCGTCGGTGTCCATGTCCGGCTCCTTTTCACCGATCCTCATGCAAGCGCTCAGAGCAGCTTCGAACATTTCGCTGGCAAGTTCATGCTTCTCCGCTTGTGAATGGAAGCAACCGATGTTGTTCAGGAGCTGTGGAGGCAGATACTTGCGGATCCCAGCACGAATCTCACCCTCATCCGTCACACCTTCCGGGTGTTCGGAAGCAGGAACCTGCTCAAGCTCCAATTGTTCGACTTGTTGCAAGCACTGCAAGGCCTTTTCGGGATGGTCAGTCTCGTAAAGACGAGCGAGGTTGAGGAGAACGGAGGCATCCTGGGCAAGCGTCTTCTTCGGGTCTTTCCAGGCATTCCGGACTCCTTCGAGAAGAGTGATGGCCTTCTTCAGCTCAGCGGACTTGTCCTCCTTGCTGTCACTGTACTGGTTCGTGAAGATCTCTTCTGCGTACAACGTGCCAAGGAGGATCATCGCCTCGTGATTCTTTGATTGCTGGATCATCTTCTCCAATCGAAGCTTGGCTTCTCCAAGATCATTCTTCAGAACGGATAGCTGCGCCACACCGAACTTTGCGGGGAGATAACCAGTGTCAGCTCCTCCACGCGCGTCGTCGGCACGTCGATAGTAATCGCTTGCACGATCTGTGTTACCGCCGTAGTGTTCTTTTCTTGCCAGAAGATACCAGCCATCGCTGGCAATGGCGTTGACGTCGGTGTACTGGATGGCCTTGTGCGCCAGCTTGTCCGCGTTGTCCCATGCCTTTCGTGAAAGAAAGTAGCCCGCAAAGGTGGAGCAAGTGAGTGGCAGGTCCTTGTCAAGCTTGAATGATTTTTGCGTGTACTCGGTCATAGCCTTCTTATAGAGATTGAGGAAATCGTCGCTGTTGACAGGAACATGGCCGCTCGCGTCGAGATAGTACAAGCCCAAGAGAATGTTGGCAACCTTGGAGTCAGGGTTGATCTCGAGGCATCTTTCCCAGGCCATCTTAGCATCGTCCTTGAAGCCGAGTTGCCAGAAACAACAGCCAATACCAATTCGAGGGTCGGGGTCCACCAAATCCGGCGCTTTCTGCAGTACATCTTGGTAAATAGTAAGGGACTCGGGGTACTTGTGCATGGAGAAGAGCGCGCGCGCCTTGCCCATCAATGCAAGCATGTTCTTTCCCTGTGAAACTCGGAGGGCATCGTCAAAAGACTTGACGGCGGTCTTGAGTAGCTCATGCTTCTCTGACCCAATGCCTCCTGCAGTCTTGGACGGCGCCTGTAGCGAGGCCCTCAGAAGCAAAAGAACACCGCGAGCCAGAAAGATGGGAGGGAACGAAGGGTTGAGTCGGGCGGCGTCGTTGAGGGAGGAAGTGGCGAGCTGGAGATAGTATTCCTTGGTCTTGGCTTCGGACACTCGAGTTCCATCCGGCGCGACACGGGGAGCCTCTCGACTCTTCCACAGGTACATCCAGCACAGACAACAGATCATGCTGACCTTATCACGCGGGTTCGCTCTGTTGTTCTGAATGGCAGCGCCGCCACGGATGAGCATCTCGATGGCGTGGTCGATCTTGCGCTGTTTGGCGTATGCGAGTGCGACGGTCATCCAATATGTTTTCGCGGCACGTTCGTTCTCGAAAAGGGTGCAAAGCTCGGTAGGGTCGTCTACCAGGTCCTCGAGGTCGATCTCGACGGCTTCATCTTCCTGGTCGCCCTGGACAGGAATGTCGATGGCGGACGGGATGTGTGCGAATCGGGTCGTCACCGGCCCAGCAGTGGCATTTCCGTTGGCGCCATTGGCAGCGCCATTCTGAAGAGTCGCCATGACTATCGAGAAGAGATGTTGGAGGATGAATGAGGCGAGGAGTTGGTCGGGTGGTGGTTGGTGGATGGAGCAACGCGTCGCTCGGAGCAGCCGACAATGCGCCTCGAGTTAACGAACGGGTAGCTCATGGGCCAATTTAAAACCCAACGAGCATATTCGATCGCGATGTTCGAGAGTTTCTGGTGGATAGCGTGGTTCCGCGTGAACTTGCGTGGATTCGCAAGGGATGTGAAGAGGCGTTGATGGCGAATGGTGGTGAAAGGGACCGTCCGTGTTAAATTTGTTGCCTCGTCAGGCTGTCGAGAATCGGAAGCCTCAGCTGGCAGAGCAGCAGTGTGGCCCGTGCTACGGCGTGTTTGCGCGCGGTGGGGCGGTTTCGGAAAGGCGATTGATTGGTCGCTAAATCGCAGGGGGTCGGCAGCTCTCTTATTCGGTGGAGCTATCTCTTTCCAACTACGAAGCACACTCTCGCTAACAACACACGGTAAGTATCGAGAGTAAGTTACTAGGTTCTTTGAACAAATTCAAACATAGAGTATCGTTGAATCATAAATCAGAGAAGAACCTGAGCGGCGCTGCTCACTGTGCACGACTTTGGCTCACTTACTAAATGCTTACTTATACAACTAGGTGTTTTCGAGCTCTCTAACAACTCATTCAGTCAATGAAAGCCTCCCGGAAATCGAAACACAACCAACTAGGTCAAGGGTTGACTTAAGCTGGCCTTTTGTTCGCTTTATTGTCAGACGGACTATCTCCTGGCGGTCCAGTGCAACTCTCCTTGGTAAAAGCACTTCGCCGAGCAACTAGCTAGACAAAACACCTACCCACCTTAGGCAGGCCGTCGCCAGCTGGCAGTCACTTTCTATCAGCTGCCTGCTTTCTTTGCAGGTGCACCCAATCAATCACTACTGTGCATTGTTTTTCCCTCTTTCTCCCCTCGAACCTCGCAGTCGTGTCCAACTTGCCTCCACCACCTCCGCATCTCAACCCCTGCGCAGTGTCCCTAAACACAGCCAGCGCATAACGACAGCAACTGAAAATACCACAGACAAGGACAGAACCAATTTCTATCCCGAAATGGAAACCGATGGCCAAGTTTCGAGGCACCAGGAAGCACCTGGAATATTTTGGCGCAGCCCCATTTCCAACCGGCAAGATGGCGGTTGCTCTGGCTGGAACTGCTTGACAACAGCTCAACAATTTGGCATCATCTTCAGCATCGTGGTGACCTTGATCGTGTTGATACTTGCCTACATGTACTACCTTGGTACGATAGCTTCATCGTATCAGGAACTGGTATTGGCCCGTCGCCGTGGGCGCCGGCGACGTCGCACCTATCCAACGCCAACTCTCGCCGTGGGGCAGCTGCCTGTTTATCAGCCATACCCTACCATCCAACCGAGGATTGTCTATCAGCCAGTTTTATACAACCACCCGGGTCAACTACCTCCGAGTCACCTTCCTCCAGGCCACCTGCATCCAGGTCAGGCGCCCCAGATGCCAGCTCCGATGGCTTATCCCGTACCGGCCTATCAGTTCCCGGGCCCCCAGCAAAACCCCCAGGCCGAGCCCCTTGGTGGGAGCTCAACTCGCGGCAGTTCACCTCACACGTTGAGAGGGTTGCCTCCACGACAACCGAGTTGGCGACAAAGACTAAGTCGGGTTTTCAGACTCCCAGTCGGAAGTGTCTCCACGATAGCAAGCTCTTCTGCACCAGGGACTCCAGTTCGTTCTAGATCTCAATCCAGAGGGAGTCGTGAGAGAACTAAGCAGAGCTCCTCTAGATCGAGGTCCCGCACAGCTCAAGCAACACGCCGAAATAGCTCTGGCAGGACATACCCCGTTAGTCTTACTCCGTCGGCCCGAGGTCGCCAGGTCCCTGTTGAGAATCAGAGAGAGAGTGATGGAGTTCATTCGCCACGAACCGACCTTGCAACCGTACACAGTGATGACTTCGAGTTGCCATATTTGCCATTGCACAGGAGCAGAGGTTTATCGCCCCAACCCCAACCCCAACCCCTGACCGCCGTTACTGATGACGAGGCCACAAGGAGCAACGGCAGTCTCGACATTAACCTTACCTCAGATGAAAGATACACTCTCCCGTCGATCTCTACATTTCGATCTGGATAGAGTCCAGAATCGCGGCCTCCGACGCCTATCCCTGGGCACAGAAATCTCAGGCTGAAGACAGGCCAGACATATATACAGTCACAGCCTGTCTTGTTCGGCGATGCCAACTGCGGTGCACCGCCACGGTAAGGTACGTCAAGCTCGTGGTATCGCACGGGTCTAACGCTCGGAGAGGCATCGCCGGTCGCCCAGTGTAGCAAGACAGAGGAGGGTAGTGAGACGGCACGATGAGGGAGAGAACGAGGACCTTCTCGCTCTGTTATGGTCACTAGGCCGGCTTGCACTCAACTGGACTGCAGGTCGTCGCCAAGATTTCCGGTTGTCAAAAGGGAGGCATCAGTCAAGGGGGGGAAGCGATCGTGGTCGGGAGGCCCGGAGAATCGACTGGGAAACGAGGTATAGTAAATTCGGAGAAACTTAGAATTCATGTGCTGATTTACGAACGCAGGTGTCTAGTTCCCAGTGAGATGAGTGATGATGGCAGTGGCCCGATTCTACCTCGAGGAATTCATCAAGGACGAGATAGCTTCATTACCACGCATGAGATGCTGAGGACTAGGCACTGAAAGGCAAGGACTAGTGGCAGGATGACATGGAACGCGATGGGTGTTGCAGAGGCGGCTGGGTCTTGAGACAATATGCGAGGGTGAATACTGACCGTTGAAGCTCGATATTGTTCTCACGCATTGGTTTGTGTTAGCTTCTTACGCAGATGGATCATCATCCAGGTAATTGAAACGGCCATTCCAATGGACATATATGGGGTTTCCGTTCGATCCATCCCTCTATGAAAATGTATAGCGACGCCACGCTGGAAGATCTTGGACAGAAATAAATTACCTCCAGCGCGACCAAGTCCCAGCCGACCAACACGCTACGAACGATATCACGCAACACCACAAATTGCAGGCAGATATTCCCACTGTTACACGGGGGTTTGGAGAATGCTTTACCCGCCGGCCAAGACATTACAGGAAAGGCTTGGCAACCTGATCGTGCCGTCACAACAGGAGGATCTTCCCATGTTGCCGAATAACTCTGTTGAGGTCAAAGGACCGGACGGGTCTTCATAGCCTTTAGTCATATGGTGCTGAGGAACCTTTATACAAAAACGAGGCCTATTTGTTGGCATTCACTCGGACCCTTTGACATAGTCTCTGAGCTGGCGATGAACCCGGCACTCCAGCAATGAGCCTCCGGCCACAGTCGATGGAGTTCTCTCGCCCCTTCAGTTCACAAGTTCAGTAGCCGCTCTATTTATCATACCATTGGAGCGCATGATCTTTGGAGGGAGATGTCCTTTTCACTGTGGTGATAGGGAGGGATCCGATGCGCATCAACAGCCTTCAACTACCTACTTTAGACCCAGTAAAGCTCTAGTCACATAACCTTCTATCGCAACGCACGGATAACTCTTCAATAGCATAGAAACAATAAGTTAAAAGAGCCTTATTCGATATAGAAAAGAAATGTCTATATGAAGCGGTTCCAAATCGCCAGTGGTTCAAAATCCGCCAATCATAGCGCCGCCTATTGCAACACCTTCTGAATACACCACCGCGCTCTTTAAGCAAGCATAGCACTTCCACTTCTGACCTACACAACCCAATGACAAAATCTAGCGCAGTGTTCCCTTCGTCGTCTATTGCATTGACCCGGGCGCCATTGTCCAGCAAGATCTGACATACTCCCTCATGGCCGTGTGCGGCGGCAATCTGAAGCGCTGTACCACCACTGCATTCAGGATTTCCGTCCTTGGCATCTATGTCGGCGCCACGGTCAAGCAGAAGTTGTACCGTTGTCTCATGCCCTCTTCCGGCTGCCGTGTGAAGAGCCATGCCTCGTTCATACTCGCGCCTCTCGTTAATGCTGGCGCCATGTTCGAGAAGAAGTTGCACCACCGTATCATGGCCTGCTTTAGCCGCCTTGTGAAGAGCCGTGTTTCCAAAATGAAAGCTCTCCGCTGTACTGTCGGCGCCACGTTCCAGTAGAAGTCGCACTGCCGTTTCGTCTCCCACTGTAGCTGCATCGTGGAGCTCCCTATCCGTTGGGTTGAGCCCTACTTCACGGCTTGACTCTTCATCAACGTAACCCTGCAACAGAGCCTTTAATAGTTCCGGACATAACCGAGAGGCCTTGTCAACGGGTGTTTCTCCGTCGTCGTCTTGCGCTGTAATATCAGCTCCGTTTTCCAGCAGGACCCCTGTTGTTCCAGCCGCAATGTCACTCCAAGTAAGCCAAACTCCAAACAGCACATGCAATGGAGTCCTTCCGAACCTGTTCTTCGCATTTACATCAGCTCCGTTTTCGACAAGTATCTTCACCATTTCTACTCCGGCATGGGAGTGGTGATTTGTCCCTCGAACAGCTCGATGTAGACCCGTCTCCCCATCATCGTCTTGGACAGCAACATCAGCACCGTTACGCAGTAGCAAATGCACAAGACTTGGCAATGCGTTCTTACACTCCAAGTGCAGCGCCACGGATCCGTTCTCGCCCTTCAACGAAATGTCCGATCCCGTTTCCAGCAACCATTCGACGACGTCATCGACAGCGTTGGGGCGCTCTGGACTTCTCCGGATCCAAGTAAATGGGCAAAGGAGCACTGAAGGTGAGTTTACGTCAAATCCAAGCGCTAGAAGCAGCTCCATGAAGGGGATGCTGTGGACTCCTGCTGCCCAACAAAGAAGTTGAGAGTTAGACGGCCTAAGGACATCGGCGCCTCTCTTCATGAGAAGCTTGGCCGCCGCTTCTTGCCCTCCTCGGACTGCAGAGCCCAGCGGTGTCATCTGTCCGTATTCGGCGTCTATATTCGCGCCTCGATCCAATAAAAACGTTATTGCCTCAACTTGACCCTCACAGGCTGCTATGTGCAGTGCTGTCCAGCCTCTGCAAACAGCACCAGAGTCAGCACCACATTCCAGGAGAAAGTTAACGGCTTCTGCTTGGCTCTCCGTGCCGCGACGTGTAGAGCGGTTTGCCCCCCCCCCCCCCCCAATAGCC